>JBBBDQ010001618.1:845000-987500 GCA_037127315.1 Ascarosepion bandense | reverse complement strand
AGGGAAAATTCAGCTGGATCTTGCTGATTATGCTTTCACGGTGTTTCAATTTTTCTTAAGATTTCTTCTTTGCCCATGTTTTTTGTTCATGATATTATCATCATGCATATAACCACGTCTCTATCGTTTCGAGTCTCTTCTTCATTCACCTTCAGATTTCTGTGTCATATCTGTCGCTGCACTAATTAGGTAGTTAAATATTCTCTACCTGTTTGATTTTGATGTCTCCAAAAGGTAGCACACTATTTGGAGTGCATATTTTGCTGATAACCATAAATTCTATCTTTTTACAGTTAAGAGTCACTCAGTTAAGTACCATACGTGAAACACGCTTGAGCGATCATGTCTCGAAAGAGACATGACTGACTGGGCAGAAGATTATCCCGCAGTAGGTTGCCATTGCTCTCTGCAGTAGTCTGGTTGCCAGCCAAGGCTATAGAACCCAATCTGTTTTGTTATTTAACTCATAACTGGAAGGAAGAGACGGATTAATACCTCTCCCAAGGGTATTTGCGCGTAAGTGAATGCACTGAATTCAACTGGAATTTGAACTCGGCTCCCCGATTTCTCGTTCCGAGATGATATCCACTGCACCACAACACACATCCGCACAGTTAAGAGTAACATTCCTTTTTTTGAAGTCGTAGTTATTTTTCTGTTATCTTTGTTTCACTGTAATGTTGGTTCTTTTCCATCTACACCATTTACTATCTAAAAATAATAGGTACCAAAAGAGTAGTATCGTTATTACTGGTAAATAATACACACCTTTCCCGGATTTTAAAACCTCAAAATTATAAACCATAATTTATTCTTAAAAACTTTCTTCCCGGTTTCTAAAATGTAACAAGAATTTGAAATCACTAATAAAGTAACATTACATTTAATCAATATATAAATTGTTTGTTAGAACATTATTTTTAATAGTTATTCGGCTTTCTATAATTAAACAGTACATCTATTCAGCATATTCGAGAAATCTTGTTAAGAAAATACTCATCTTCAGACAGAATTCGAACAGGCGACTCCCGTATAGCTAAGAGAAGCCGCTAATATTCCTGACGTATTTTACCATTTGAACACGGAAATTTTATGGGTCAAAGAGATTGAATTTAGCAATTCAGTTCTTCAATATGGCAGTTAATGCTGGACAATATCATCAAAGATGAAGTAAAAACTTGAAGCAATTGAAATGTGGTTCTACAGAAGAATACTGCAGATATCAAGGATCAAGCATGTGAGCAATGATGATGTTTTAGAAAGGATGTAAACGAAAAGAAAATTAATACTGAGCAGCAGGAAAAGACAGCTTATGTTCCTGAGGAAGGAAGGCTTGGAGAACATGATACTAACAGGCCAGATAGAGGGAAAAAGAGACAGGGGGAAAGCAACGGATAACATATTTGATGGACCTGATCAGGTGGATGACGGAACGAGGGTTGCGTGGTGTAACAAAGGGAAAGCGTGTAAAGAGCCACCAGAGATAGGAAGATGTGGAGAGCCATGAGCGCCTACGTCCTGAAAGAACAGGACACATAGAAGAAGAAGAAGAAGAAGAAGAAGAAGAAGAAGAAGACATAAGTTCACGTCAGATCTGCTGATGTATAAAAATATATAATGGCTATTCTCATTTACTGAACACACACGTCTGCTAGAGTAGGTAGCAAATACCTCTCAAAGATACATATTCAGGCATATTTGTGCTTGCTAAACACCCACAGATACTACTTGTTGTTAATGCAACAAGTATACAGAGTTGATCTTAAGTTAGACTTTCTGAGAGAAACCGCATAATCGAACACAATCAACGTTTAAACACTTGCTCACGATAACTTCTGAAATCAGGCTGATAAATCTATCGAATTCGCCCGAACTCTTCTTGTAATATAACAATCTGGCCCCACCCGAGGAAGGCTGATGCAAGCGAGGGTGTTTCCGGTCGTTGAAAGGAACGGATGTCGTTTTGACCTTATTTCCGGCAGTAGCGGAAATAACTGCAGAGGCAAACAGAACAGGTGTCTCTGAGAATTACGTGGGCGTGCGTGGGCGAGGCAAAACCGGAAGAAAAGTCCCGGTTCTGGAAGATTATATAAAGACCTCGTCACACGGATTCGCCAGAGTAGTAGTAGAGGAGCGACAGAGATCGGCCGGTGAAGAGAGACACAACAGATACGACTACACTCCCGTCAACCCATTTGAAGCGCGCTCTCTCAATTCTCTGTTCCCTATTCTACACGGTCCATCGTCATTAATAAAAATATAACTTCATATTTTTATATATATGCGTGTTTGTTGTTTGTCGATATACAACATTCTGTCTACCTACTTAATTTGGGATTAAACTTACGTACGGTTTTCAGGCACTTTCCAAAAGGGATTCACTTATCAAACAAATCAACCTTGAGATTCGAACTTAAGTCTCATTTTTGGACCCAGTTTCGAAACTTTCTCTCGATCACTCTATCTCCCTCTCTCTCTCTCTCTCTCTCTCTCTCTCTCTCTCTCACTCTTTCACTCAAAATTTCTATCTCATGCTCTCCCACCTTATTTCGAGATATATCTATCTATATCTATATATATATATATAGAGAGAGAGAGAGAGAGAGAGTAGGGTCAGTTTGTCGTCGTCTGTGAGGAAAAAGATGCCCCATGATGCAATTCACTTTACCAAACATGTGGAAATTTGGCACGCTGCACTGCTTCGAATTTGCTCCAATACAAACATTAAAGAGTGTTTGGATATCAGTCTTGGGACAGCGTAGAGGATTCGAAAAGAGTTGGATGAGTTTAGTGGTGATTATGAAGGTATATGGAGAGATCACTAGTGATGGCAACATTATGTTTCCATTCATCTTAAAAAGAGGCTTCAGACAAAAGATGGAGGGAGGTCTACATTAAGTACCTTGAGAAGAAACTTTCCCTAGCTCAAATGGATCGCTGCTAGAAGGCTGTATGTCAAGCAACAGAAAACCATGCCAACTAAGCAATAGAACCCAATCATGACTGACAATTTTGCGACGACATCACCCCTCATATCTGGGTACCTAACTTCCAAGACCGCATCCCTTTGATTATTATGTGTGGATTGCAGTTGAACGAGAGACCAAAAACTTTTTTGTAACACCGAAGAACAGAAGCCTTGGATTAAGGCAGCAATTATCAAATTAAACAAGGAGAACGTTCAGAAGAATTGCAGGAGATTCCGAATTCGTCTGGATGCTGTGGTCGAAGTCAATGGAGATTTTATTGAATACAATTACTATTGAGTATTTTAAGATATTTTTGTCTAATTTTGCTAAAAATAACTGTTAAAATGAAATATCAGTGTTATTTTCATTTTTGCACAATTTTGACGACAATTTATTCATTATCAAGTAATTATTTCATTTTAATGAAGTCGATAATGTACAATAAGACTCAAGGGGTTACCGAGAGGGAAGGAAGTCTGCTTACTGATAATGTTTTTCTAAATGTTGCTTTGTTGACTGTCGGATCACGTAATTTAATGTGTATTTTCTGCGCATCCCAATATATATATATATATATATATATATATATATATATATATATATATATATATATATATATATATATATATCCCAGAGGTAGAATCGCTGACTGACGCTAATTCAGTTGGGTTTCAATCCTAGGTTAAAAGCAATCGGAGTCTAACCGTACTGATGAGCTGTGATACAGCAAAACATATTTGTCTGCGGATGACTATATATATATATATACTTTTATATTGTTTTCTAGTGACGATCTAAAAAACACGAATGTCCTGTCACATGATAAATATGTTTATCGGCGTTACTTCCATTCATGATTCTGCAACAGTTTTCTGATGGACAGCTTTGTTCTATTAAGTGATCCGCACACAGATTTCGCAAGAAAGTTATTTTTTTATTTTTTCAAACAAGATCTAAATCAATCAGTGAAAATTCTATTACTAAAAATAAGCACCAATTCCTCCAGTAGATTGTGCCAGGGTGGGCAAGTGTGGGTCTAATCGGTACTGGAAATACAAATGAATGTGGATATATGTTCTAAACTCTAATTCTATAGAAATCCTTAAAACTGTATCATTGAAAGAAAAAAACGAAAGCTGTTCCAGAAATACACGTTCCACTTTTCCATAATTCAATACAAAAACTTTTATTTGCCGAGATATATTGGTTTTTAGCAATTTCCATCGAATTATCACCCATGATTGCCCCGAGGATAATTGGATTGGTAATCTGAAAAGAATAATTGTTTGGCGGGAAGAGAGCACTTCGGAAGACACGTGACCCTCGCATGTCAAATGCCGCTTGATCAGAAACGGTATTCCATAAAAGGAAATTGTCAGTGTGTTCAAAACTGAGAAACATTATATATATAGGAAAATTTTGAAGTAATATATATATATATATATATATATATATATGATACTTCAAAAATTTTCTATATCGAAAAATATATGCATTATATATATATATATATATATGTGTGTGTGTGTGTGTGTGTGTGTGTGTGTGTGTGTACACATACATATTTATATGTATGTATACTTGTATGCCTGGATGTGTGGGTGGTACAATTCATAATGGCTAGGAATCTAATTGGAGAGCCGAGTTTCAATACCCGTTGTGTTCGTTATAGTCACTTACGCGCAAATGGCCTATGGAATGATATGAATTCACCTCGTCTGCTCCCAGTTATGGATTAGTTGGTGAAAGTTGTATCATTAAATCATTATCATCTTCAAAAAAAAAAACAAAAAAAACTTACGATCTGAACATAGTTTCTGGCTTTAAATAACCTGCAAAGGTTGATAACCTGTAGAAAAGAAACCAATCAGTATCTACATATGCGTACGCGAATACGCGCGTGTGAATTATGCAGAAAAGTTTTTGGTCCACCCATACCTCGAAATCTCACCAAATTACCAAACATCAGATTTTTTTAATCATTTCACCCCAAGCAAGGCAGTTTTACTGCCACTGTTGTGCTGGGGGTTACATAGAGGGAAGTGATGAGAAAGAGAGGCAGGTTATAAGGGGTGTCAGGATGTGGGTAATAGAAGAATGAGAATACTGGTATGATGGTGGTGGAATGGATTGAGAAAAGAGCTTGAGAGAAAGGATGCGAGTCAGTGAGTTAAGAAATTGACCTTGCATTTAAATTCTTGGAGATTGTAATTGTCGGGGAAGCAAGTATACTAAGGGAATTCCACAGGCGGGAAGTGCGAGAAAAGAAGCTATTATAGTAGAAATTGGGTTACATTTTACCGGTTTTATTGTAAATGTGTGGGAACTAATTGCTAGTCTAGTAGCTCGAGTAAATTCATACCAATGGGGCACGGCGGTGAGAGAGCGAATGCAGCCAATCTGCCAAGTCGCGGTCGATGACATTACAGATTCTCTGCTGTACTCGTAGACATATTTATACGACTTTACGAGCCTTACATTATCTCTTCTCGACATACATACATACATATATGTTTAGAAAACACCGTGAATCTTCGGTCATAAACTACTGACACTTTGTTATTCGCAAATACGTTTAGCTACACAGTAATGTTTAAGACAAAATGTTTTGAAAAGTATTTTTATTTTCCTGTGTGTTAGGGATGTCGTTTAGTGTAGTCTGGTTGTCAGCCAAGGCTATAGAACCCAAACTGTTTTGTTATTTAACCCATAACTGGAAGGAATAGACGGATTAATACATCTCCCAATGGTATTTGCGCGTAAGTGAATGCAATGAATTCAACTGGAATTTGAACTCGGCTCCCCGATTTCTCGTTCCGAGATGATATCCACTGCACCACAAGACACATCCTCACAGTTAAGAGTAACATTCCTTTTTTTGAAGTCGTAGTTATTTTTCTGTTATCTTTGTTTCACTGTAATTTTGATTCTTTTCCATCTACACCATTTACTATCTAAAAATAATAGGTACCAAAAGAGTAGTATCGTTATTACCGGTAAATAATACAGATCTTTCCGGATTTTAAAACCTTAAAATTATAAACCAGAATTTATTCTTAAATCTTTCTTCCCGGTTTCTAAAATGTAACAAGAATTTGAAATCGCAATTACATTTAGATAAACAGTAGTGTTTAACACAAAATGTTTTGAAACGTATTTTTATTTCCCTGTGTGTTAGGGCTGTCGTTTAGTGTAGTCTGTACTCTATATTATAGGATCAAAGCCAAAATGACAGTACCTATACGAAATCGATGCCAGAATCTTTATAATAATTTATTCTTGCAAACTGGACTTTCCTATTTCTTCCCGAACGAGACAACACATCAAGGCAACAATGCAAACAAAGGTTAATGAGTCCTCTATGAAATTACGTCACGTTTCCTTGTGTCTCCGGATATTTCACATATACATCATTCCTTCAGGAACTGAAAAATCTCAATTAATGTCAGTTTTTCATCATGTTATCCGAAATTTTATCAAGTGCATGTATAGAAATTTACTATTTTACAAATCTTATAACAGAACAGGATGTGCGTTGTGGTGCAGTGGATTTTGGCTCGGAACGAGAAATCGGGAAGCAGAGTTCGAATTCTAGTCGAATTCCTTGTATTCACTTACGCGCAAATACCCTTGGGAAAGGTATTAATCCGTCTATTCTCTCAAGTTATGGATTAAATAATAGGACAGAATTACCAAAACTGATCTTTGCGCATCTGGGCTCCACGCAGATGTGCCGGAGGAAAACCAAAAATAAATAAATATCAAATTCCTTTTGCGGACCCTTTTCGCGAGTCGACATGAATTTTGTTTATCGTCCAATGGGAAGTTCAGAATTAAATCCGGGTGTGAATTCCCAAATGATTTGTTCGGAGCCCCGAATACGAAATAAAAAGCCGACACAGGAATCATCACCAGTCGAGAAATTCCGAGCATAATTAACACTTTCCTTGACCACGTCAAGCGATCGCATTATGCTTGTCTCTCCTTTGTCTCTCATCTTTTTCTTCACTGTTCACTGAGCCACTTAAAGACACTCCTAACAAACGAAGGCTCACACATACATACGCACAAATTCTTTTCGGTATTTACTGCTATGAACATTTTTAACGACTTTTGTACCAACCAAAAGGCATTACTTTTATTTGTAAAAAATCTTTTATCAACCACAGTCACTGTACGACTATCTCAATCTTTTATACCTGCGCTATCTACCTAACAATATGATATGATACATATCTCTCTACCAATGCCAGGCCAAATCTATTCAAACAGCTGTGTTATTTTTCCTTTATTTTGCGTGTTCATATTTTCATAATGTAATTGATATTAACCAATAAAGCATAGAAAAATATTTAGGATTCTTTAATAAATTTCAGGTTTCATAATGTCTTCTTTTTATTATGAATATTTATAATATTTTCAGTGTTGCAAGATTTCATTACACAGTTCAATTGTTTTAACCATACCGTATAAGTTGTTTAAACTAATGGATATATATATTCCACAGATTAATACTTATTTTCTATAAAATGTGCTCAATACTGAATTATATATATATATATATATATATATATATATATATATATATATACCAATAAAACTTGGAAAAATATTCAGGATTCATAATAATTGCGTTATATGAATTTCAGCTTTTATAATATACTCTTTCTATTTACACTATCTTCTGTATTTCGAGATCTTATTACGCAGTTGAGTTGTTTGACTATATACAGTACCGTGCAAAAGTAGTAGGACAAGAACTATTTTATCTTTTATGAGGTATCAAAATAATGTTTAAAATCATCCTTGTCCTAACACTTTTGAACACTACCGTTTGTCTCTGTCTCTCAGATTAAAGACTCTCACAGATTTTTTGAAACTCTTTTGGAAAAATAATATCCTTGAGTTAAATCTATATTTCCTCCTCATTTACTAAAAGTAAAAACGAACATTTGAAGTAAAGAAAAAAAAACGCATGCATCTTTCAATCACGCACCGAAAAACAAATTATACAAGTAATTTTTTTAATAGAAAATCGTTGAGAAAATCAGATTTGTTACTTTTTAACACATATGAGATGGAAGTTGTAATCAAACAGAAGAATGAAACTACGAATTTAGGTACCTCCACTCAATTGCTAAAAACAAAACCAAAAAAAAAAACCAGTCTATCATGATGTTAAAAGGGCTTAAACTTAATAAAAACAAATTTTTATCATCAAAATATTTATGCTATTATTAAGAGGAAAAATCAAATGTTGTTATTATTTTAAAAAAAATTAAATCCTTTCTAACACGTTTACAATTTTAATTAAAATTTAATTTTTTGTGTTCCGTCAGCGATCCACACTATGTTTACGTAAGGCGCCTCTTAAGAAAATGGAGTTGGTCGAGTAAAATGATTTTGGGACGAGTAAATTTTTCCTTCTCTCGACCGCCGGTCGATTGATTTCTTTTTCAAATCTCAAAAGCTATATATATACATATATATATATATAACTTTAAAAACAAGGAATTTATTTATAGTCTCTAGAGCTCTTTCGACCAACATCTCATCAGGAGAAAATCGTTGGAATCACAAATCAAATGCAAAACAGCAACGAAAATGAAGAGCAAAAAAAGTGGGGAACGTTAAAATAAATATACATATAAATATATATATTTATAACGAGGGGAGGAGAAATGACGTGTAAATAATTATCGAGGGACAGTTAAAATAAAATACCCCCCCCCCCCAACAAATAAAGAGACTTAATGAAATCCTTCTGCCGGCAAAGAGAAGGCTTTTGTAAGGATATGCAGACTGATTCCAAAATCTTTAATTGATTATTGGAATCAGTCACATATAAAAGTTTGAACCACTCTTTCTTATACGACTTAGCACAGGCTATATTCTCTACTAGGTGTTGAGCAATTGCCGATTCCATATTGGTAGAGGGAAGACAACACATACTACCTATATTGCCTAATTGTATTTTCGAAGGTATTTGTTGATTAATTCTTGTTTCCGAATCTAAGGTTGGACGCCTTACATAACCAGCAGCGCACTGGCAATAAAATTCATATTTCAAATTACTCAATTTGATGTAGGGCAATTCATCCTTATGAAAAGACGGAAATGCAGACCTAGTCCGAAAAATACACCGCAGAGCAACAGACGGAAAACAGCCAAAAACCGTCTTGCTAACCTGATTAACTAAACTTTTGCCTTATCTCCAATCCAAGGAACCTTCAAATAAACCTATCTATCTATCTATCTATCTATCTATCTATCTATCTATCTATCTATCTATCCCAGTCTGTTTATATCTATCTATCTATCTATCTATCTATCTATCTATCTATCTATCTATCTATCTATCCCAGTCTGTTTATATCTATCTATCTATCTATCTATCTATCTATCTATCTATCTATCTATCTATCTATCTATCTATCCCAGTCTGTTTATATCTATCTATCTATCTATCTATCTATAGGTAGATACGTCTATATAAAACACAGAAAATAAGAAATAGGTTAAACAAACGATGTAGATAATAATTCATCAACATCTTTAAAGAAATAGCTATCTACCTACTGTATACAAACTGTAGTTATACTCAAATCAAATGAACCATGATTTTAAGTTATTTTTTATTTATTTTAGTAATAAATGAGTTGGGTTAGAAATCCAGTTCGATTCGTTACATTGGGAAAGTTATTAATCCATCTCTTCTCTCCAAGCTAGGGGTTGAATAGCTGGACAAATTTATTTCTATAGCCTTGGTTTGCAACTAATTAATCGCAAAAAGAAATGGGAATCTACTGCAAAAAATATTCTGCCCTGTCAGTCATGGATTGAAAAAGACATGATTGCTCAAGTGTGTATCACGTGTGACACTTAACTGACTAAATATGTATAATTGAGAAATTCGTCGGATATTAAGATAAATACATTAATTATAAACAGTTGTTGTCCTCCACTTGATTGAGTATTTGCACAAAACAATAGTATTTCAATTCACACAGTGATTTACTAAGCATAAAGAAAAGTAGGGAATTCACTCTTCAGTCGTAGGTGATCTAGCCAGACAAACTTGCTAATACCTCGTCATAGTGTCCAGTTTCCAGTTTCTCTACACATAAATAACACCGATCTTAGTGTAAGCAACTCTACTAGATAACCTAAATGTTAGAAATTAATTTAACTTCGAAACTACAACAAAATATTTATTTCATTAGCATGTAACATTTATATAATAGATAAATTGATTATAACTGAACAAATTTAAGATTGATTCTAATTTACGTCATTAGAAAATTTATTTGAAACAGTTTACGTCATCATAAAACTAACTTTCATAAATAGAAAGAGAAATTCGATAGGTAAATTTCCTTCACACAAAGATCAGCGGAAGATTAACTCAAACTCTGACTACAGATTTAAATAAGATTAATGAATCATTTAATTTTACTATTGATATCATATATATATATATATATATATAATGAAAATAAGTTGGATGTTTTTATAAATCTGTTGGTAATAGCGTTTTTTGCAGAGCTTTTAAAGACCGCTCTTCAGACCAATTTCCTCTCAGCAATATATATATATATATATATATATATATATATATATATATATATATATATATATATGTATATATATATATATATGTAATAAATTACAAATATCAACTGAAATGCAGATTCAATTTCCAGGAAAGATAATTCTTTTCAGCGCCTTACAGAGAAGAATTTGAACGAAACCAAACATTCAGATTGAACTTTTCCGTAGAGGACTACATAAAATTCTTGTGACAATAACCTGTTAAAACGAGAAACACCCTTTGGGATGTGACATTTATATTTAGTTGTAGAACTTATATGGGAACGCTTTCGTAATTACTGCTTGTACAATTTTTGCCTTTTTTTACATTTTCAAACAGTATAATCATTTTTGCTGTATGTTGGAAGATTTATCCTGTCTTAGATTTTGTATAAGACGCACAAAATGAAGTTTTTTGTGCAAGCTTTTATGTTTGTTTTTATTTTGTGTACTGTAACAAATGTTATTCCTTTTCACTTTTGCGTAGAGGTCGAGTCTGTTTTTTTACGCCTTATTCAAATTTCTCATTTTAACACTACTTTTTGTACAAAAATATTTTGTTTTTGTGTAATGTAAATTTCTATATAACATTTATGTAATAGATTGATTATAACAAATTCAAGATTGATTCTAACACATCTTGCTTACGTTATTAACAAAATTATTTGAAACATTTTACGCCATGATAAAAGTAAATTTTTTCTAAAGAGAAAATGAAATGAAAATGAAATTTCCTTCACAAAAGGATCCACCGAGGATTACTTGAAAAATACATGATATTCTGGGTACAGATTTAAATAAGATTAATGAATTATTTTATTTTACTATCAATAACAACCCAAGTTATCTCCCTTGTGCTTTGTAGTACAATGGATATCGACTCGGAATTTCAGTTGATTTCCTTGCATTCACTTACGCGGAAATACAGTTAGCAAAGGTATTAATACGTTTCTTCTCCTCATCTATGAGTTAAATAACTGAACAGATTGGGTTCTGCAGCAGAAAATAATAGCAACCTATCGCAGAAAAATCATGCCCAGTCAGTCATGTTTCTTTCGAGACTTGATCGTTCAAGTATGTATCACGTATGGCACTTTCCTGACTGATTGAAACCTCCTTGACCCAAGAGCACAAAATGTTTAGCCATTACCCTAAAAATATTCAACCTATTAATTCAACTTCTAAGATTTTAATGTCCATATTTATGTTCAAGTTTTAGTTTAAATTAACTTAATACTGAGAGAAATACTGCATAACTTATTAGTAAAGGAAATGTTGCATATTTCACTACTGGTTGAATCATGTGATAACTGAATACGGCTCTTCATTATAATAATAATAATAATAATAATAATATATATATATATATATATATATATATATATATATATATATATTATAATAATAATAAAACACTCAAATATTTTGCTGTCATTTTTGACGGCAGGCGTACACTAGTTATAATATAGATATAAAATTGTGACGGACGGACAAACCAGATCTTATTATAGTATAGATTATATATATATTCGTCATCCGCATACAAGCATGTTTCGCTGTATCACAGATCATCAGTGTAGCTAGACATCCACTTGCTTTTCGCCGGGATCGAAACTCGACCGATTTGTTGTAAGTCGGAGTCACTAACACGTAAACCATAGGCGCCTGGAAGCAGAGGATGGAAATTTTATCGTGTTATATATAAGCGATGCTTACACACGCCAGTCACGGAAAAAAACTCAGTTCATATATATATATATATATATATATATATATATATATATATATATATATATTATATTGTCATCCGCAGACAGATCTGTTTCGCCGTATCACAGCTCATCAGTACGGTCAGCATATATTTGTTTAAAAAACACAAGAGGAATATATCTTCCTTCTCTCTCTCTCTCTCTTTATATATATATATATATATATATATATATATATATATATATATATATATATATATATATATTCGCCAAAAATGCTGAGTGAAAGTATTATAACCTTGTTCTAACGAAACTTCAAAGTCGGCATAAACCTTCCTGTTAAAGTGACAAATTAATTGCACTAAAACTATATGAATTTGTTTGTTTATGTGTGTGTGTTTGTGTGTGTGTTTGTGTGTGTTTATATAACCTAATCCGCGTGGGAGTGATTTAATGACGATATAAAGAACATCAATTTGTGTGTATATATATATATATATAGGCCATAATTATTAGGCCACCCCAGCTTTTTAAAACAAATGATGTATTTCATACTATTTTCGTATTTATTGCAAGGTGAAAATAGAATGGTTCTTTTGTTATTATTACTTTGCAAAATTTTACAAATAGAGGAAGCAAAGATGAACTCGTCCGAATCACCCTAAATTTACTGCATTTTTACATTGACGAAACTGCAATATAGGTAATTATTAAATATTTATAATATCATTTGATGCACATGTTATTGAGCAGTATTAACAAAAGAACCATTCTATTTTCTTTTACAATTATTCGCTTGGCAATAAATATTAAAAAAAGTAGGAAATACATAATTACATTTAAAACACTGGGGTGGCCTAATAATTATGGCCAGTAGTGTATTCAACCACAGACAGATCTATTTCGCTGTATCACAGCTCATCCGTACGGTTAGATATGCAATTGCTTTTTACCCAGGACCGAAACCCGTCCGAATTGGCGTCAGTCGGCGATTCTACCTTTGAGCTACGGGCGCTCGGTAGATGGAGGCAGACTTTTTAGCGTTTACATTATCATTATACACGCCCAATAGCTGAGAGTGTTTTAATTCATTGCTGAATTAACGATGCGTAGATGCCAGAGTAGCTACTGTTTTTCAAAGTCTACCATTCTTCCAAAGTGCTCAATCAGGGTGTGAGAGCGTAAATAGTCATCCGCAGACAGGTCTGTTTCGCTGTATCACAGCTCATCAGTACGGTTAGACATCCGATTGCTTTTTACCCAGAATTGAAATCCGACCAAATTGGCGTCAGTCGGCAGTTCTACCTCTCAGCTATGAGCGCTCGGTAGAAGTATACCATTCTTCCAGAGTGCTCAATCAGGGTGGAGGGCGGAAATAGTCATCCACAGACAGATCTGATTTCTGATATATATATATATATATATATATATATATATATATATATCAGTTAAATGCCATACGTGATACACGCTTGGGCAGAACCAAAACTGTCCTTTACTTTAACTCATAACTGGAGGGAAGAGACGGATTAATACCTTTCCCAAGGGTATTTGTGCGTAAGTGAATGCAAGGAATTCGACTGGAATTCGAACTCGGCTTCCCAATTTCTCGTTCCAACCCGATATCCACTGCATCACGACGCACATCCTTATATATATATCTGAAATTATTATTTATTCAGTCCGACTTCGAAGTTTTGTGAGGACACGATTATGATCAGGGCTGTTTTTTTTTTAAACACACACACACACACACACACACACACACACACACACACACACACATATATATATATATATAGAGAGAGAGAGAGAGAAAGAGAGAGAGTGAGGGAGAGAGAGGATATATATAGTTTTCTTCATTTTTTTCATCCATTAAGCCAACATCCTACAATATATAAACTGTAATTATATTTAAATCATGCGTTTAATAATTGCCATTTTATTGATTAGCAGTAAACATAACTGAAAACTTCAACAAGTATTTATAAATAAATTCCTTAATTATAAATAATTGGAGCCCTTCACAAGATTAACTAATTAGGTTAAATTTAAATTTACCACGTAATTCAAAGAGAGAAGCTGCTTTTCCATTAACATCTAACTTTTATCCAACTTGCTTTTTAATAATTATAACTGTACAAAATCAAAACTTAGCATTAATTAATTTGACTGATCTTTTTGGAAAAGAGAGGGACAATTTTCCCGGAAAAAGTTTTTGTAGATTAGCATTCATTAGTTTTTCAACTCTTACTAAAAATTGCAAAATATAGATTTTTATCATTTTAGAATAGAATTCTGTTCATAATATAAATACAATTTCAAATCTATTCCTGAAATCTGAGTTATTTGTACTTTGCTTACATACTAATTTAAAAGCCGCACACCGTATAGGCTAGCACCTGCGGACGGCTTATTGCGCCTCCGGTCCAAAACTAAAGATATCTCTGGTCCAGTTTAGGAAACAGCAATGAATATTTTGAAGAAATAACTTTGAATTCCTGAATTCATTCCATGGAACTTAAAAGCTTCACTTTAATTTCTGATTCAGGTTAAAAGTCTAATTCTGTCCAAAAGACAGATTTGGGTTGAATTTCTAATTCACGCCGAAAATTGACTTCCTCAAATTACGGACTCCGTGGAAATTCAATTGAGTTGAGTTCTTCAAATCATAAAACTCTGCAGAACTTCAAAAGCTCACGTTACGAAACCTCTCATTTGAACTCCGATTCCTTGGCATATAAATAAAATAATTGAATAAATAAAACCGATTCCTTCAATTTAAAAAGGTTTGGAAATATTTTAAACTGAATGTAAAACAATGAATTTTAAATCCACAGAGTTTTTGTGTTACGATAAACTCAATATAAATTGAAAACTTTTAAAATCACTATTGTTTTTCAGATATTTTAAAATTTGAATTTGTAACTTTTTCCTTCTCATCCAGACACAAATCCCAATTCTGGATCTTCTAGCACCAGATGAAGACCAGGTCTTCAATCCCAGGGTCATCCAGATTTCAAAAAGTTATCTCAATGTCGAGCAAATGTGGCTTGAGTTGGAGAGGTTTCAGACACTCGGACAGACAGACTGATTTTCCGTATATTTATTTAGATATAATATCTGAAGTTGTGCTTATATATTTCGTAAAGGCAAACTAGAGTTATATTTTCCCAGTTCGTAACCGTAGGCATTTATTACTGATCTAAGTACAGTTTCAATTTAGACTTTTCTAAGTAAAAGCAGATAGGTACGTCAATAATTCTGTAGCCAATAATAATAATAATAATAATAATAATAATAATTATTATTATTTTATTGTACACAAACATACACAGCATAATGACGTTCTTTGTCAATGCACTTAATTCTACTGTGAATAATAGCATGGATGGAATATTATGAAGAGAAACCTTCAAACTAAAATCCAGCAAATGTGTATGGTTTATTTCTTAGACTCTCACCGCTATCTATCTATCTATCCTATTCTGTACATCTATCTATCTATCTATCTATCTATCTATCTATCTATCTATCTATCTATCTATCTATCTATCTATCTATCTATCCTATTCTGTACATCTATCTATCTATCTATCTATCTATCTATCTATCTATCTATCTATCTATCTATCTATCTATCTATCAAAGTCAAATACAATTTACGTTTATTGATATAAAGATAGTTAAAGAGTCATTGTTTGATATCCATGATCATATGGACAAATATACACAAACTTATGCACATATACTTCAAGAGAGGTTATTTTTATACATTTCTAAGCATAGTCTTTTGGTTTCACGATTCTCAGCCTTCGCCATCGACATCTATTTAAACACTCTCCTTACATTATGTTTCGCTGAGAAATCATAGTTCCGCGTTATTGGCCGTCATTCATTAAGACAGGTAAAAGCAGCGCACCTTAAAGGACTTCTACGCCATCTGACAGTTGGTTTCTTCGTAGCGTTCCTGATACAAAGAAGGGCCAGCATTTGCTGGAATCCGAAAGGATAGAAGGTGGAATGGAAAGAGGTAAACAAATAAATAAAAGATGAATAATAGAAGGAGAGAATAAAGAAAAAAAATAAAATGAAGTAATGTAGGCACAGAAAAGACAGATGGAAATATTATCCAAATAAAAAAGTAAAGCAGGGAAATAAGGAGAAAACACATAGACACACACACACACACACACACACACACACACACACACACACACACACACACACATAAAGGGAGAAATTATGAGGGTAGATTTTGGAAAAAGGAAATAACGGAAAAAACAAAGTTATTTTAATGTATAATCGATATGAAGCCACACTATCGAGCTTTAGTTGCTCCTTTATATGTGTGTGTGAATAAGAGAAAAAGAAATAGAAAGAAAAAATAAGGAAAAAATGGAAAATAAAATAAAACGCCGAATTATTTACTGAAAGGCATATCTATCTATCTATCTATCTATCTATCTATCTATCTATCTATCTATCTATCTATCTATCTATCTAATTTCAATCCCTTCCCATCTATCTATCTATCTATCTATCTATCTATCTATCTATCTATCTATCTATGTCTTTTTGACTATCTACCTATTGACATCCATTCACTGCATATCTGTTTCAACACACTCCACTTTCTTAAGTAACGATTTCTTTATATCGATATGGCGGAAGCCATGTTTATATATATATATATATATATATATATATATATATATATATACTTTAATAAAATTTCTCGAACATTAAGGCTGGTACGTGAACAGAAGTAACTATGCTCTTTAATAAACAAAAGAAGTGCGTACCTAAATGCGTGAATGCACTAAAAAATTAAGTTAAAAAATGCGTCCGTTTATGTGCGTATATATATATATATATATATATATATATATATATATATATATATAGACAGATAGATAGATAGATATTAATAATAATAATAATAATAATTATCTATATATATATATATATATATATATATAATTCTTAACAGTTTTGTTTCAATAATTTAATCTTTATACCGCTCGATCTATTCTCTGTGAATTTTGTATGCCAAAATATTTTCAGCCTTTCACAATGTCTCATTGCATGATTGTCTTATTTTAATTTCTGGTAATCATGGATTTTTGTTTTTCACATAAATAAATAAATCTATCTATCTATCTATCTATCTATCTATCTATCTATCTATCTATCTATCTAATTTCAACATCTTCCTGTCTATATCTATCTATCTATCTATCTATCTATCTATCTATCTATCTATCTATCGATCTATCTATCTATCACAATCCTTTCAAACTTTGAACTACGTATCGAGATATCGTTCCTTTTTTGTCAGTTTCAGATTTATTTCTAAATAAAATCCCTTTCATCCGTCACCCAACTTTTTTCTCTTACCTTGTCTTTATCTGTCTATAAAATCTTTTACCGGCGATTAAATTTGCTTGTAGCATCTGTGGTCTCTCCTCTTGAATCTCGAAAGATGAATTTTTCCAAAAAAAATTGCGTTGCTTGTACATATATTTAGATAAAGAGATATGCACCGTTTCAGACAAATATATAAATAGATGAAGTTGATTTTTATTAAAACTACGACAAGAACAAATAAAAGCAACATTGATGATGTGATGGAAATCAAAGAAACAGCGTTCTAGAAATCGCTTTGTAAAGAAACCTTGAACAGACAGCAGATGTGCAGCGTTATGGCTTCTGATTGACAGTACAGAAGCATCCTATCATTTGAAGAATACAAGAATAGTTGGGTCGGCACCTTGTTGCGCGAGTGCACACACACACACACACTCACACACACACACACACTCACACACACACACACACATATATATATATATATAAATATATTTTCATATTTGTATATATTTTTATGCATTTATATATTTACGTAAATATATCGATGATTCATTAGTTTAACGAGGAAATAAAGCGTTCATATTATACAACAAATACTTAGTTTCTAACATATTTTTATTTTGATAATGCACATAATTCAGTGATGAATATTAATTGCTTAAACTGAACGCTAATAGCTGCATGTTACACGGCGGGCTGATTGATACAATTTTCTTTCTATCATATGGAGATCAGAAGGATATTTGCTCATGCACACACACACTCACACACTTACACAGACACAGACACATACACAGACACAGACACACACACATACAGATAGATAGATAGATAGATAGATAGATAGATAGATAGATAGATAGATAGATGGTGTTATTTGGCTGCAATAATTCTCTCAAACATGTTTTGTCAAATAATAAGAACAAATTCTGTCTATCAATTTTTGATAATTAATTTTTAAAAATTACGAATTAGTCATTTTGTATATCCGTTAATTTGCCAAAATTGATATATATTTTTATTTCATTGTTTTTTTCTTTTAGGGTACTTTCGAATGTTGCTACATTCGTTTTTTTAAGGATTTTTTTGTGTGTATTCATGTAACGAATATTGTTTATTTTTTTTCATTCTTGCGTTCTGATGTTTGATGGAACTAAGTTCAGATCACAAATGACGTAATATAAACACTCAAATGATACATACATACATACATACATACATACATACATACATGCATATATATATATATATATATATATATATATGAATATAAATAAATATACATATACACAAACGTACACGTAAATATATAAATATATTGCTGGGATTAATAAAACAGTGCTCAATGTAATATAACAGAGATATTAAATATCCTCTCTATTATAATAAATACCGTTATATATATATATATATATATATATATATATATATATATATATATATATATATATCCCTACTGTCACGCACATGGAGAGGGAAACAATAACGCGACAGCGTCGGCTCGGTTATTTACTACCAGTTTAATACCAATTATTAAACCTCTTGCCGTTAGTTTTGTATTCATTTGATCTATTTCAGCATTGATAATTGTCTCAAATACTTTTCCGAATATTGGTAGGAGACAGATAGGACGATAACTGGATGGGTCTGATGCTTCTCCTGTATTCTTAAATACAAGAACCACAGAAGAAGACTTTCAGCAGGCAGTAAAACAAAAATCAGATTTGCAGTAACTATAGACTTTTGAGAGGACAGAGGAGAGTTCAGGGGCACGCACATTTCTTAAAGACAATAACCGGGATTCGGTTGTCTGCTCTCGCCTTATGGCGGCCAATTTCTAATATTATCTTGAGATAATTATCAGAGAGGAGGTTATGTGAACATCTCTTGAGCCTCAGTTCTCAGTGGGAAGTCAGGTGCGGATACTTCAGATGAGTCAAATCTTTAGTTGGAAGAAAATTTGCTAGTAAATCACTCGGCCTTGTCCTCAGATGCTGTGAGAACCTCAAATTTATTGATTAAGGGAAGGATGAAGAGCGTGCTGTTGTTTAGCACACGTTTGAAGAGCCGCCAACAGTCATTTGAGTCGAACCTGCTAGCAGCTATGCGCTGCCTCATTGTCTTAGCAAACAACAGCTTAGCGTAATTACTTTCACAGTCATTATTAGCAGAGGCAAATAGGCGCCTATTATGTTCTGACGCGTGGCTACGAAATAGACGGAAGTAGTAATTCCTGTGGGCAAATGTGGCTAAGCAAGCAGGAGAGAACCAGAGGGACGTATGAGGTTTGGGACAAAATTTCCTGATCGGTATGAAAGCATTGATGCCAGCTTTCACCCAGGAAGAGACTTCAGAGGCACAGTCCTCAACAGGGAGACTAAACATTTTTCCCAAGAAACGTCGCATAGGAAATTGAAGAACAAATCCCAGTCTGCTCTTTAGGAAACTCTGTTGGTAGGAGGTTCCTGGGGTGTGGATGTGAATGGTAAGAGATATTAGTAGAAACGACAGCATGATCAGAATTACCGAGACGGCAAAGCTGTGGGGCTTGGCAGGAGTCAGGGACAGAAGTGAAATATAGATCTAGTAGAGAAGTGTGTCCTGAAGGGATACTGGGGAAGCGCATGGGAAAATCCACCACTTGCGTAAGAGATTGAGAAATAGCAAATTTCATGGCATGAAAGCCAGCAGAATCAGTGGCAGATGTTTCTAGCCACTTAGCATAGTGGGCGTTAAGATCTCCGAACATAAATATGTTAGCGAATGGGTGGGAGGAAGTAGCTTTATCTATATTGTCAGAGATACTGTCTAGAAGGGAGCATTCGGGAGGGCAAGGGGAACGATACAGAAAAGATAGCTAACCGAATTAAGAAGTGAAAGATAGAGACACATGTAAGGGTGGTCAGGAAGGTCGAGAGATGGCACTCTAGAGAGAGGTGTTCACTGATGTAAACCTTCAGACCGTTCATATGTACAGAGGCAGCCAAGAATTTAGAGGTCAGAAGAGGAAATTGAGGGGATGATTAATCTCACAGAGCGTTAGGATGTAAGGGAGACTTTTCGTGGTGAACAGATTCCATGCTACAAAGTTGGTACGGTTGTTCGTGAAGGAAATGTGAGGTTTAGGTGTTTTTACTTTGCCTGATTTTGTTGTGTTTATTTATATAAGGTTCATGTTTGTTGTTGGCGAAAGAAGATCTTGGGTTGTGATAGCACACAGTCATTGACTAAGACTTGCGCTGGAAGGGAGCTGGCATGGACTGCAACAAAGTGTAGCCTCATGGTTGCCCATCGGGAGCGCTTGCAGGGTCACCTATTCATGCGCGACATGGCACTGCAAGAACCCCAATATTATGCAACTGTCGATCAGAGTAACCGCTCTCGACGCTATGCAAGAGTTAGGGCTCCTAATTACCAGTCGGAAGCAGCAACCAGAAAACTGCCAAATCGTTACCCTGACAATGAAGAGACGTTGCCACCGACCACGCATATCGCAGAAAAATTGCAGAAGCACCAGAAACAGGAACATTGAATGAGTTTCTATTCCTGTTCAATAGAAGTGGAAGAAGTGTGAAGGGTGAAGTGAGTGATAGTAAAATCTAACTACTCAATATATATATATATATATATATATATATATATATATATATCGGTCGAGTTTCGATACCGGCGATAAGCAAATGGGTATCTAGCCATACTGATAAGCTGTGATACAGCGAAACAGGCTTGTATGCCGATGACGAATTTATTATGACTGAGCCCTCTAGAGAGGAAAATTTAAATAAAACAGTTACCACTGCCGTGATTTATGCATTACTCTACCAATGAATTGAGTTCTTTCGGTAACTGGCTTGCGTATACACCACTTGTATATAAAACGTTAAAATTTCCCTTTACTGATTCGATACGCCAATGATGTAGGTGTTAGCGATCCCGACTGACACCAATTTGGTCAGATTTCAATCCCAGCCAGCAGCAAGTGGATGTCTAGTCACACTGATAAGCTGTGATATAGCGAAACAAGCTTGTATGTCAATAACAAGTATATAAATATATACTGTTAAATATATACTGTTAATTTTAAGAAAAAAAAATATATATATATAAATATATACTGTTAAATTTAAGAAAAAAAAATATATAAATATATACTGTTAAATTTAAGAAAAAAAATATATATATATATAAATATATACTGTTAAAGTTAAGAAAAAAAAAATATATATATAAATATATACTGTTAAAGTTAAGAAATATATATATATATATATATAAATATATACTGTTAAATTTAAGAAAAAAAAAATATATATATAAATATATACTGTTAAATTTAAGAAAAATATATATATATATATAAATATATACTGTTAAATTTAAGAAAAATTCTTCAACATTTGGATAATTTTTTATTAAGTTGGTTCTTATTATCTAAATGTTGGTGAATTTTTGTTTTTATTTTCACCTGAAATTAAGGCCAAAATACATTGTTTAAAACGGCTCATGATTAAACATAACAGACATTCATTGTCTCTTATATTTAACAGTATATGTTTAGAAAATTATCTGCTTCCTCGATGCACTATATATATATATATATATCCGATTGAATACAGAACGAAGAATTCTTACAGCGTCCAAAACATTCATTTAAAACAGTGCTCGATATATAATATATAGAGCTGTGAATATTTATTATAAATTATATTTTCGAACATGTACATAATTTTTCTATATATAATCGCTAAGGAGGTACGTATGTTTCAGCATTGAAGCACCAATGCCTTGTCAGGCGATGTACTGGGGTTTCAATGCTGAAACGAACGTACCTTCGTAGCAATTATATATAGAAAAATTATGTACATGTTCAAATATATATATATATATATATATATATATATATATATATATATGAACTGAGCTGACATATATATATATCCCTTCGTTCACGCTCATAAACAACGAGAAAATAGCGAGGCAGCATCGGCACAGTTCATTTCTTCACTACCACTTATTAAACATTACTACCAATTTTAAATGCTTGTTCTTTAACCTCATAATTTTTGCAATAATTATGTCGTCAATCAGTGAAGAATATATTCATATATATTTATATATATATATAATATATATATATATATATATATATCCATTAAATATATATATATATATGTATATATATCTATTCTATTGTAATAATGACTGTTGTGCATTTACTTGCATATCTATATTTATCTCATGTCACGTTTAGGGTTTTAATTATTT
This sequence comes from Ascarosepion bandense, assembly GCA_037127315.1. Lineage (NCBI taxonomy): Eukaryota > Metazoa > Mollusca > Cephalopoda > Sepiida > Sepiidae > Ascarosepion > Ascarosepion bandense. Next base: position 964,594 of record JBBBDQ010001618.1, on the reverse strand, counting down.
TGTTTATTGTTCTTATGTCTTAATGTATGAGACTCAATATTAGATTAGACGGCAACATATTTATCAATAAATATATTGCCTAAATTACTCGTAATGACATAATTACGATGATATTCCACATGATTTCAGAAATGTTAAGGAAGGGAGCCCCTGTCAATACTCGCAAGTACGATAACATTTACTTGATGATTACAGTTATATTACGTTGAAACACGGTTCTCGTACACTCACTAAAGTTAACTAACGTCGAGCCTTATCAGTATACAGATAGGTGACCTTTTTTATATCCCAGGTAAAGCACCTGGTTTGAATATACCACGTAGACGTTTCGGTGGTGTAAGGGATAAAACACCGAAAGCAGAGTTTCAATTCTAGCTGTGTTCATTGTACTTACTTATGCGCAAATACTACTGAGAAATGTATGAATCCATTTCTTCTACCCAGCTATGGGTTAAATAGTAGAGTCACTATAATTAAAATCATTATTAACTGAAAAATATTCTTATAGTCCAAAAATAATTTCTTTCTTTAAATTTAAAAGAAGAAAATATAAGTAGTAAAAACAAATCAACGTAAAACAGTTATTGATATTGAGAAACCTATAGTTTTAACAGCAAGATTTTTAAGTATATAAATTTTTAAGTATATAAATCGGATTGACTGTCTGGTCAATGAATGCTGAATATTTTCTCATGAGAAAACGGTGAATGTTACCATCAGCATTACCAATCAGTCAGTTATTTAAGTGCCATACGTGATACACGCTTGAACGATCATGTCTCGAAAGAGACAGGACCGACTGGGCAGAAGATTATCCCGCTATAGGTTGCCACTACTCTCTGCGGTAGACTGATTGCCAGACAAGGCTATAGAACTCAATCTGTCATGTTATTTAACCCACAACTGGAGGTAAGAGATGGATTAATATCTTTCCCAAGGGTATTTGCACGGAAATGAATGCAAGAAATTTTACTGGAATTCGAACACGGCTACCCGATTTCTCGTACGGAGCCGATATCCACTGTGCTACAACGCACATCCAATAGTCGGTCAGAATATTGGCTATCCATTAACTCATGTATTATCTATTTGTTATCGTTTCTTTCTATAATTACTCAGAATATTTCTTTCTTTTTGTAAATTGCAACGTTAAAACATTTAGCTCACTCGTAATTTTTTGTAAAAATGACATTTATTCATTGCTATTAGTTTTAAATTCATTCTTCAACTTTTTATTTCTTAAATGATCCGTTTCTTCATCTCTTTAGACACCGTTGCTTAGATGGCTCTGTTCTTTCTTTCTTTCTTTCTTTCTTTCTTTCTTTCTTTCTTATCCGTACCATGGGACAACTACGCTTCAGGATTTAATATTTTCGATTCGAAAGGCTTGCAACGACATCAAAACACCGTCATACTTACAAAAAACAAAACAAAATAAAAACAAAAAACAAAACAAAATAAAAACAAAAAACAAAACAAAAAAAACAGCCCCCGAGATTTCTAGAATAAAAGGTAAGTAGGAAAAGATAGAAGTTGTTTTCTTTTGATCTTTTCATCTCCCACAAAGTCTGAAATTACAGCCCACAAGTTTTTGCAGGAAAAAAGCAAAATCATTTGGATCTTAAAATAAAAGGAAAAAAATTAAGGCTGTGAATAAATCCCACATATGCACACCCATAACTACATCCCCCCACATCTCTCTCTCATATATATATATATATATATATATAAATATATATATATATATATATGCATGCGTGTGGGTGTATTTCAGTCGTAATACTTTTTTTCATGTATGTTTTATATGTAAGAATATAACGGACAAGGAGTGTTTAGTAATTTTATTCAATTTTTCTTGTGTCCTAACAATTTTTGGGGGACTGAGCTTGTGGAGAAATTGTCCAGATTTTTTATTTTTTCCATTCTCAGCTAAAACTTTAACCAATTCCCACTTCATTATTTTCGTAAAGCTTAGTATTGTTAATATTCTTTCTATACTAATCTCATGTGAGAAGACTTTTTTGTAGCTGTAATTTCATTCTTAGTAACGATTTGGCCTAGGTTCCGAATACAGTCAAGATATTCTTTTTGTCGAGGGGCTATTGAAGGAAATCTGTTTTTATTTCTTTTTCCTTGTTTTGCTTTTATAAGGAGTGTTTAATAATACGTTTCTATAACTAGATCTTCTTATTGCCTTTGTGTTGTCTAGAGAGATTAAAAAAAACATAATAAAAGTTTGATGTGTCTATTTAAGTGTATATTAAATTGATTACATTGATGAGAGTCCTCCATGTGTTTGTTTTAATTTTAGGTTTATTGACGGGTTAACAATCCTACAGATTGATAGACTGAAGTTTAGCTTCTATACGCGTAGTATTATTGTTATCAGGTTTGAAGTTTTAAATTTCATTACCTTTTACTAAATCTTTTTGTTGCCTGAAGATCGCAAGATTGAGAAACTAGAGTAAAGATTCGTGCTGTCCTTTGTTAAGTAATGACGTTGTGACGCGTTTTGCGCTCTGTGTAGATAAAATGGGCGTTGAGCACTTCACTGAGTAAACAAGTATTCGTCTTTAGGTCTTTCTTCCTTTTTTGTTCTTTCCTTGTTTGGTATTTTTCTTGTCTAATGTGTTGAATCTATCAATTTACATTTTCTTATGGTGAACACACTTATTCACCAGATAATGGACTCTCCATTCTATATTAATAGCAGTTAACAGGAAGTTAACTCGAGAATTTCTTGGGAAGTTCGTAGGAGTTCTAGAGAATTCTTTAGAGTTCTATTGGAGTCCAGTAGAACTACTAGGTAGTTGATATTAGTCGGCAGTTAACCGAATACTAAGGAGTCAGCTTTCAGTGGAAGATTACCAAGTTCCTAACATTTTGTTTGCGTTAAGTTGAATAGCAACCGATATAGCACGATTACAACTTTCAGTGCAAAGCTACTCCACAACACATTTGTTTATACTTACATTATTCGGACTATTCTTCTCATCTTCGTTGCCATTTGTACGACGTTTTGGCCGTTGTACGTTGGTTAGTTTCCGTGAATCGATTCAAGCAGTTGTGAGTTCAATACCAGACTACAACAGTGGTGAACAAGTTACTTAGATAGTCGAGTTAGTGGGAGATAACTTATGATTACTAAAAAAAAAAAATAAATAAATAAAGCTTCACACAAGAAATGAGAATTATATACCCTGTGATCGTAATAAAAGGTTCGGTTCGAAATTCCTAGCACCTGAAAAAGGTCGGAGAGTACAACGGCCGAAATGTCGTACAATTGTCGTACAAAGATGAGGACAATAGTTCGAATAATGTAAATAGTGCAATATATATATATATATATATATATTGAAGTTGGTATGACACTGCTCAGTTAAGTGACAAAATGCTCTACATTAATTCTATTAACGCAATATTTCAATATCGAGAACTTTTCGACAAAAAACCTGCTTGCCATAATATCTTTTTATCAATAAATGCTTGTAAAACAACAATCTTGGCACTAAGCACCATCACAGCTCAACACATGACTATATATATATATAAAGAAAAAAGTACGACAAAGTGAAATAATCTTCATGAACGCGATTCGTTCTTTAGAACAGCATCAGTCTAAAGTGATATTTAAATTCGACTGCACATATGTATGAAGGACGAAAGATACATTTTCTTTATTTTTTAATTAATCTAAACTCGAAATATTTTTACTCAATGTAAAATATACAAAATATCCAACATAAACGTCTTCTTGTTTTTTCTCTTCTTTTCAATTTTTGTTAATTTTCAATGTAAACAATTGACAAATCTCCGGCATTTTATTAATTTCATTAAATCGTCAAGAGATCTTGCAAATTTTATATAGTAAACTAGGTTATTAGTTTACTTGGCCATTTTTTAAATTGGGGCAATTTGTTTATTTTCCTTCATTTTATATAACTAGCGTAATTTCATGCAGCTGTTCAAAGCAGAATAGAGTAGTAGCTTCTTTTTGCACAGATGATGTTGAGGTTATCTCATCTCTCCTCTCAGAATTGGTTTGTTTAAGAAGTTACGGTCTTCTAGTCTTTGCTTAAAGTGCAGCATCTATCTGACAACAGTTGGTTTAAATTCTTAGACTGACTACCACCGAAAACATATAGTAACCAGCCTATCCTGTTACTACATCCACGTTAAGGCGAAAGTATTTTATTCCGTCGTATTCATCTGTTTGTTTGTTTGGCTGTCCCTGGTCAAAATATCTCAAGAACCCTTTGATGGTTTTGGATGAAACGTTCAGGGACGACTGACACGAACAAATTAAATTTTTGTTTCGATCCGGTATGAGGTAAAGTTTCTAGTTTATCTTTTTTATTTTATTACTAAAGTTTTTGTTTTAATGTTTGACATAACAAATCGTGAAATATTTTGAATACTGAATTACCTCCCTTGTCTTATTTTATGCGTGCATAAATGTTAAGAGCGCTTGAGTTCATTTTTGTAATTTCTATTATGAGATCGATCAAATTATTTGCAGTTATTCTTTCTCATTTTAATAATCAACTTTTGCAGAGATGATGTCGCTACTGCCTTGGTGAAGGTTTGCGGTTTTTCACTCCTATTTCTAGCTTTATCTATAGTTTAGATATTCTGTTTACCGATACGTAGGAATCGTTGTTTTCATCACTTTCAGGCAATTTGTTTTGTTTTACCCTAAACAGTGTCTTATTATTTCTTATCATCTAAAAATGCTCACAGACAGAACTATAAAATTTCTTTAACTGCATATTAGAATTTTGGTTACGATTATTTGCCAATAAAAAAAATAGTGTTTCTTTTATGTTCGCTATTTAGTATTTTTGCGCTTGCATTTCATTATGAATTCACCAGACCACTCATGTTATCCTCCGAAAAATGTTTACCCATTGCTGAGTTAATAAATATTTAAACAGTATCATCATGTATAAAAACTGATAGCATCATTATTCAGTCATTCTATAGATTTTTCCTTCAGGGCGCACTTGTAGAAGAGCTAAAAATCCAGGACATACTTTAAATTCAGTTAAGAAAATATTAGTCATTAAATTTGGCATGCACTTTAAAAAAATGACTTGATTTAGACATGGAAGTTATATGCTGGCGTATCTAACTTTTTAAATATATTTAATTCTAGAAAAAAAAATCAGTAATAACAAGAGCAGTCAAAGACCGCAAACCTTGTCCAAGGCAATACCGATATTATCTTCGCGATTAGCAAAAGATGCTTATCAAAAGGAGAATCACTGCAATGGACTTGACTGCTTTTTTCTCTTTTGGATAATAAATGTTAAATTTATATTATAAATAATAATATTTTAGTGGAAAAAAATTATGCGTTTCGAAAATGTAATGACGTAAATCAATCTAGAGAAGGTAATTCTATATTTGGTATGTGAAACATACCAAAAATATTAGTGATAAAACCGGAAAAGTAACCGAAAATTTTTATCCCGTACTGAAGCAAACCCAAAGTCCAATCAGTTCTTCCTAGTCATAATCATCCTGAAAATTTCATCGGCGAGTCTTGAGATATCTTGACCAGGCACAGAAAAACACAGAGACAAACGCAACCGAAAATAATACTTCATTAATAAGGCATTAGCGTGTCTGGGTGCGCTGGTTGAGAAACGCTAGTATAGAGCATCCAAACAAAATATGTTTAAAATATAGTAATAATCTTCAGGGTAGCGGTTTGGTAACTATGCTGTATGAGGAAGAGCTTTCTATCGCAGTTCTATGATTATTTTCTGTATTAAATTTCCAAATCTAGATATCATGTATATCCAATGAAAAATTTGGTGTGAAACTCTCGAGGATATTCCTTGCCATGAACATTTATGGCGGCCAAGCTAACTTCAGATCTGAAATGGAACTCAGTTCATTGCACAGCAGTCCCTGATACAATCTATCTTTAAGAAAGCCATATCAGACCAAAAAATGGAGTATTGCTTCCATATCTGGGATTACGTAATAGAGAAAACAAAAGTGAAATTAGATGAAGAAGCAAGAAGGTTGGTTGATTGTTTTTAAAGAGAATTTGCTAGTAACCAAAGTTTTGAACACTTTAGAAAAAAAAATAGGGCGGAAAAATCAGTCTTGATAGTCATGAAAGGAATTGGAAAAGGTATTTGCGCAGCAGTATAATCGTAATGGCTGTTACTATTCTTTTGTGTATATATATATATATATATATATATGTGTGTGTGTGTGTGTGTGTGTGTGTGTGTGTGTGTGTGTGTGTGTGTGTGTACAAAACCATGTCTGGAAATTGAACTCTAAATATGAAAAAGATCCACACATAACGTGGAACATTGTAAAAACAGCCAAGTCTTACAATGGTGGAAAAAATGTAGTCTGTGCCAGGAGGAGAAATTAGAAATTATGACAAACCCAAATAAAGACGAACTGTTAAATGAAAGAAGAGAAATTATGACTAAATGCATCCACAACAAAGAAATATCTATTAGTTTCATACAAACATGGATGAAAACGTCATAATTCGTTTGAATTTAAACAATGCGCGTTCTTAAATATTCTCTGCCACGTGAACGTTCAAATAAAACACCGTTACAAGAGCGTTCTTAAAAAGAAAAACGGTAAACGGTAAAATCCGTAATTAGAAATCGCCTGAAGAAGCCACTCATGTTGGAAACCAAGGTAGCGAAATAACTCGTTTATAAATGGAAAATATTCAAAAGTTCTACAATAGAATTGTATAGAACACTTTTTAATATAAATGTGTACTGGCCTAACCCTATTAGGACCAAAAACTAAGTATTAAACAATCAATTATATAATAATAATAATAATAATAATAATAATGATAAAATGAATGATAAAAAATGGAACAAAACAACACATTGAAAGAATCCCTGGAAACCCCAGCTTAAGAGATATACAAAAAATTGTCTTGTCAAGTACAGCCCACACACTAAGGAAAACTTTATCTATGTAACGCTGGGGATGATAGGGAAAAAACATGAAATGGGGCCATAACGACACGCCACGACCTGCCTTAGGTCTCCCCGCAGACTTGGTTGGTAGTGAGACCAAAGCAGAAATCGAAATATGATGAAAAATGACATAATAATAATAACTATAGTTATTACAATACGAATAGTAACAGAACTAACTCTGCCGAAAGTAGTATTAATTAAGCTATAATTTAAATCGTCTTGTACAACCCACCGAGGACGAACTCGGAGGGAAAAGAAGGGGAAGTAAAAAAGAAACAAACGAAGTACATGAACAAAAGTCAAATACTCGTAGGAAAGAAAAAAAACCAAACCGAAAACCCTAACACTAAAGCGCTCAATACGAAAGTAGAGCAATAAAGACAGAAAATCTAAGTAAGAGCCAACAAACCTACCTAGGTTTCACCCTACGGCTCGTCAGGGTAAATTTCTGTCTTTATATATATATATATATATATGTATTTATTTCTACTGATAAATTTTGTTACAAAAATGGGTGTCATTTGTTGACATTACGATACACCTTCAGAGCAGAGAAGGTTATTTACGTAAAACCGAAAATTGTGTTATATAAAGCTTGACCTAACTTAGTTAGACTGTGGAATAATTTATGATCGAGCGGTCTAGCACGTACCAGATCACTTTGTGGTTTTCCCTATTTTGTTAGGGGCCGCAGGTTCGAATCCTGCTGAATAGCACACATTTTCTTAACAATATCTATTTTAAATAGTCAGGCCGGTAGAAATAAATATATAAATATACCGTTTGATTAAAAACAAAATATCTACTCCAATACGAGTATCGATAATAAAATGTTCAAGCAAATAAATTAAACATATGCATATATATACAGGGTGTCCATAAAGTTCGGGTGTGATTTACAAAAATTATATCTTTATTTGTATTTGTGACTTTTTAAAGTGCATACGAACTTTATGGACACCCTGTACATATTGGGTGCGATGGATAAATTATCGCCATTTTATATTTTTCATTTCGAGTTTGCGCATTGTTTGTTTTTGATTTTGTCGGCAGTACTGTATAGTAAGGTCAGTTGGGCGCCCTCTGTGAGAAAAAGAGTAACATGGCGTTTTCTGTCAGAAATTTGGAAACAGCATGCTGTACTTTTTTTTTAATCATTACACCCCAAGCAAGGCGGAAATACCACTGATGTGCAGGGGGCTACATAAATGTAAAAAGATTAATTAGAAAAGAGTGAGGAGTACAAACTAGTTAGAAAGGAACAATAGAAAGATGAGAAAGCAGGTGCGATGACAGATACATAGGTGGAGAGAAAGGAAAGGTTATACGGGGGTGGGGAGAGAGCTAGAGTCCAGTAGTTAGTAGATGAGTATTGACTTTGCATTTAAATTTCTGGAGGTTGTAGCCGTCAGGAAAGCAAGAATACGGGAGCGAGTTCCACAGGCGGGAAGTGCGAGAGAAGAAGCTGAAGGAGCAGAATTGTCGTCTGCATTTGGCTAACCTGACTGTGAATGGGTGGGACCCAGTTGCCAGTCTGGTTGCACGAGTAAACACCTGTTGAGGAGGCACCAGTGACTTAAACTCGTTGGAGCAAAAGCCATGAAAGTATTTATAGAACAGACAAAGGGAGGCCACATTTCGACGATAGGGAAGTGGCTGCACTCGAGCCGCCAGATCAGTACCTATCATATTACAGACTCTCCTTTGGAGCCTGGCAAGAACACTGAGGTGAACAGCAGGGGCGCCTGACCATAAATGGCAGCAGTACTCCATGCACGGACGGATGGTTGACTTGTATATATGCAGGATGGATTCAGGTGGAAAAAACATCCTGGATCGACATAGTAACCCAACCTTCTTAGCAGTTGATTTTGCTATGGATTCAATATAGTGGTTCCACTTGAGGTCTGAGGACAGGGTAAGTCCGAGGAGGCGTAGTGTATTGCTCTCCGGGAGAATCGCTTGGTCCATGCTTATGTGAGGCAGGAGAGGTTGCCTGTAATGGTTGACAGACAACAGCTTGGTCTTAGATGAATTGAAGTTGACAAGCCGCTTCTTGCCCCAGTTCACCACAGAGTGTAGATCCCGTTCAAGGTCAGCAGCGAGATTATGTCTGTCCGCCACAACAGGTTTCTTACTGGTGCGTGAGTATATTGTAGTATCATCTGCGTAGATGCCTACTTGGGACTTGATCTCATCTGGGAGGTCGTTGATGAACTGCTTGGCATTCGTACCGTAAGCTCTAATACGAACATTTCGGAGTGGTTTGGGTGTCAATCTAAGGACTGTGAAGAAGATTTGGAAAGAGATGAAGGTTGATTATGAAGGTTTTTGGAGTCATCACTAGTGATGTTGGCGTTATGCCTCCATGTAGCTTCTGACAGGTCCTCCGACTCAACACGGAGGCCTACGTCAAGCACCTTGAAAAGGTAGTGCTGTTCTGGATCAAGAGGGTAGCCGATGAAAGACCCTATGTCTGGCAACAGGACATTGCGTCATGCCACCACACAAGTAGAAGAACACAGTCATGAGTGCCAGACTATTTCTTTGACCGCATCTGGTAACTCCTCAGACTGCATTTGCTTTGATTATTGTGAAGTGCTGTTGAGCGAGGGACAAACAAAACTTGAACTGAAGGCAAGGGTTATGGCAGCATTCAACAACTTAATCTAGGAAAATTTCCAAAAGAGTTGAAGGAGATTCTGAAATCGTCTGGAGGCCGTGGTTAAAGCCAATAAAGATTTTATTGAATGCAATTACTCTTTAGTATTTCAAGACATTTTTGAGTTGTTTTGGTTCATATATATGATAATGAGATATTAGTGTTACTTGCGTAATTTAGACCACAATTTATCCATCGCACTCTCTTTCACTCTCTCTCTCTTTCTCTCTCTTTATATATATAGTCAGTAGCAGACAGTCCTGTTTCGAAGCTCATCAGTACGCATAGACATCCGATTGTTTCTAGCCAGGATTGAAACCCGACCAAATTTTCATCATTCGTCGATTTTAACTCTGAGATATGGGCGTTCGATAAAGGAACGCGGACTTCAGCGTGTTATATAAAATGTAAATAAACGCCTGTCTCCAAGAGTGTTCAGATTCATTACTGAATGAACGATGCATAAATGCATGAGTAGTCGACCATTTCTCCATAGTTCTTCATCGGTGTGCTAGAACGTAAGAGTAATGTCTTCTAATATCGAGCCAGGAAACTCTGTCTACTTTCTCCCTTTCTATCTATCGGACAAATTTGCGGACAAATTCAAACATTTTGAAATCTTATAACACATTTGATTTAATAAAGTTTTTGTTTTCCACCGTCGCTGATGAACCGAGAATTAAACGGAATTATATTTCGAAATTTTTGTTTTATTTTTATCACACACACACACTCTCTCTCTCTCTCTTTCACTCTCTCTCTCTCTCTCTATATATATATATATATGTGTGTGTGTGTGTGTGTGTGTGTGTGTGCGTGTGTGTGTGTATGTATACTTGTAGTAATTGATTTTTTGAGATCTACCCTTGAAGTTAATAATTTTAATTTTAAATTTAAAATTTAAGATTTATATTTAAATTTGTATGTCCAAATTTTTTTTTATAAAATCTGTCCCAGTCATTATTTATTTAAACTAACATCTCTTTGGTAAATCTTTCAATGTTTTTCAACATTGATGGTAGCAGTTTTCTTTTGTTTCTATGGGAATATATTTTTCTAAGCTTACTTCCCAGATAACCACTTCTTCCTCTTTTTTTTCCTTTTTTGCTTTTTTTTTTTACTTTCGTTTCCCCTGCCACTTCTATCCCTCTGACATGGCTAAATTTAACTTTTAAACTCTTGACTAAGATAATTGGAGTAGATAGACTAAACTATCGCCCGGTTCACACTCCACCCACATCTATTGAACAGGTGAAGAGGCTCATCCCTTTTTTCCTGTTTAGGATGTGGTTTCCGGTTTTCTCTTTTCCAATCTTTTCACTCTTTTCCTTTATTATTTTTTTTTTCAATTGGAGTAGATAGACTAAACTATCGCCCGGTTCACACTCCACCCACATCTATTGAACAGGTGAAGAGGCTCATCCCTTGTTTCCTGTTTAGGATGCGGTTTCCGGTTTTCTCTTTTCCAATCTTTTCACTCTTTTCTTTTTTATTATTATTTTTTCAATTGGAGTAGATAGACTAAACTATCGCCCGGTTCACACTCCACCCACATCTATTGAACAGGTGAAGAGGCTCATCCCTTGTTTCCTGTTTAGGATGTGGTTTCCGGCTTTCTCTTTTCCATTCTTTTTACCCTTACTTGCTTGGGGTGATATGATTAAAAAAAAAAAAAAAAAAAGGGAGGAGGGGTATGTTTTCTAATATGAGACATAGGCACCTGTCTGCTTTCTCCTTTATTTCCTTAAATTAAAAAATCGTTAATTCCACCCAGTTTTATTTTCCTGTAGATGGATAACATTTTTTTGAACTTCTATCTGTATAAAATCTTTTGCCATTTAAATTTGAGTAAATAAAATTTTTCTTTTCGCCGTTACTGAAGAAGCGAGGATTTCCTCGTAGAAATGACTATTCAACGGATTAAAACATCGAAATTTTTGTTTGGTATATATATATATTTATAACTTAATTCCAAAAGGAAAAGCAGGAAGGTAAATCCCAAAAACCCGATCTTAATTAATATTAATTACATTAATATTAAAACTGATCAAGGTGGAGGGCTCAATGCAATTTATATTCAAATTACAGAGCCAATTATTTTTGTTATTTGATTTTTTGGAATAAATTCATTGCTGATGACGCTAGAAATTTCTCATAGGAATTTCTCGTAGAAATTTCTCGTAGAAATGGCCATTCAGTGAATTTGAACATCGGAATTTATTTTATTTTATTCTATATATATATATATATATATATATATATATATAAACGCACATAATGAGTTATATTTGAACAAATACACACGTACAGAGGCGCGTGCATAAGTCTTTTTGCGTCGTGTCTCTTCATGACATGGAGGATCATGGCTATCCACAACTTCCTATTCTTCGTAGCTCTTAACAATGTTCATTTTTTTTGTTATTCTTCGCATTCTTTGTTCAGTTATCGCAAATGTTTTATGTCTGTTATTAAACGTTTCCCTCCGTTCTTCTTGCTTTTAGTATGACCTGCGAGTATCGAATTCTCCAAACCCTCTTTCTTCATTATGTGTCCCCAAAAGGACAGCTGTCACATTTTGCTTGTATTTTCTTCTTTGATTCCATTTTTCCTTCACACACACACACACACACACACACACACACACACACATATATATATATATATATATATATATATATATATATATACATATATATATATATATTTATATATATAGAGAGAGCGAGGACAGAGAGTCATGGATGTAGAAAGATATATTTTGTCACAGATAGCTATAGAGAAGATAGATCAAGTCAGAAATATAGAACACCATTTTCAATTTCTTTCTCTTCATTCTCTTTTTTTTTTCATCTTTAACGTCACAGGTCACTTGGGTTGTTGTGATGCGGCTTACCCTCGAGTAGCCGCACTAAATCGAGAGACAGACGCGTGCTATTAGCCCCCTGTTGTGATGATGCGACAGATCTTCGCATGAGGCTAGCAGTCTGCTCGCGGCCAGCGCCTGTTTCGGGTGATAGGTCTAATGAAATGCTCAACTCAAGGGGTCGACTGGTCGCTTTTGTAACTCTACAAAGACGCCGTTCTTTCTCTTTTGCAAGAAGAAAAAAAAGAAGCGAGTAATATCTGGTGAATTGAAGCCCAGAACTTTCCCACCGTCACGATGTTGCTTACATGTAACTATTTTTTTCTAAATCTTTGATACGAGTTGTTTTATATACGGTGGCTCATGTAGTAAAGATGCCATGTAAACAGAGATTGTTATTGCAAACACGGCCAGTTCGTGTTCAAATTTGTTAACCGCGTCCACACCACTTATATAGGTTTAATTAGAACCGAACTTACCATACTAGCACTGAATGAGTTTGTGAAGTATTTCACTTTGGCATGTTCTAAACGGTTAGAGCCACTCCTCACTTACCGACTTACCTGTTTAACGCATCCCAGACATATGACCACCTACAAAATTTCGTAAAATGAAAAAAAAAAAATCCAACCCGTCGGTACTGTATGTTGTACAAAAGCGTTAATACTTGTATATACTTATGATATTAGGTAGTATTTACATTGTCTGGATTGTTGTCTTCATCTTTATTGTCATGTTAACGACGTTTCGACCGTTGTACGCTCCGGTCTTTTTCACATCCTCGGGTTTTCAAAGTGAGCCATTTATTTCGATATTTTCTTCAAGGACACATGGCTCAGTGAATATAAGCGTTGGTTAGTTCTAGTGCCTTGACCCAAAGAGATGTGAGTTCAATATCTGACTACAGCAGTGTGTGAACAAATAATTTAGAGAGTTGAATCAAAGGGAGGTAACTACATTCCATCTGGAAGAAGCGTCGCACATGTAATGAGAATTATATGTTATACTTCAGTCATGGGAATATAAAGTTCGGTTCGAAATTCCTTACGTAGCAATAAAGATGAGGACAACAGTCCGAACAATGTAAATGAAGAAAGTTTTAATCTTACTAGTTTTCTCTTTCTTCAAAGTGAATCCAAATAAACAAAAGTAATAAACAAATGAAAAATAAGTAAACAATTTATTGAATTTACAATATGCAAACCGAAGTAATGTACAAAATATAGGTATTGAAATTTATTGGTTATGCTCAGTACACTACACGAACGCTGCTTGATGAGACAGGTACATGTGAGGTATGCTTGACCAACAATAAACAAACAATACAAAAACATAAATAACAATGTTCTTTTTTACTCTATATTTTATTTTCTGTATTTTCACACACACACACACACACACACATATATATATATATATATAGAGAGAGAGAGAGAGAGAGTGAGAAATAGATAGATAGATAGATAGATAGAGAGAGAGAGAGAGAGTGTGTCTATGTAATTAGAGAGAAATTGCTCTTTTAAACAGGTTGTTGAAATATATACACATTTTATGTCTATTACATTTAACCATCGTCTTTTCTAAACTGAATTTCGCAGGCCTAACTAGTGCAGAAGCAGAATATTCGAAATCAAGAACGTGTCTAAGTTTTCGAATCACATTAGTCATTTTTAGGGGTTTGTATAAATAAACAATATAAAGAAAATCAAAAGTGTTTTAAATGGTACCTAAAAATATATACGTTATTTCCCGTGGCTGTAAAAGTCTTCCTACATTAGATTGATCTGATTGAAGTCGAAAATATAACTGCACTTTAAAATGTACTAGTTTTCCAGATACGGCTTCGATTTTATATAATTTTTGCATCAGAGGCGACTATTTTTGCAGAATATTATTCAATTTGGAAAATGATAATGGCTAAATTTAGTAGACATTGAATGTCTATACTTCTGAACACACACACACACACACACACACACACACACACACACACACACACACCTATATATATATATATATGTGTGTGTGTGTGTGTGTGTGTGTGTGTGTGTGTGAGTTCAATATGTGGATTTAAATCCAACAAGATCAATAGAATTATTAAAAACAGGCAGGAAAACGTCTTCAATCTAAATGTCGTAAATCTATGAAGAAGCTTATCAAAGTGAAACATGTTAGATTAAAGACACTTTTTTCTACCTATTCTTTACTTACATTATCCCCCCCATATATATATATATATATATATATATATATATATATATATATATATAAACAGTAATGTGATGTTATAAAACCACAAAGATGTAATACAAGAACCCATTTCTGTGAAGCTTTTCATTGGATCAGATCAAATGCATGTCCTCTCGCAGTGCGTTAATTTGAAAGCTGGCCTTAAAATACTATAGCAAATAATTTTGATTGCTAGTAGGTTTATAACAACTTTTGCCTTTTGCCACGCGAGGCGTAATAAATATCTACAGGTACGGATATGCATGTATTATCTATCTATCTATCTATCTATCTATCTATCTATCTATCTATCTATCTACGCCTATTTCGCTACTGCCGTCCTTTCATATTTAACTCACCACAGCTTCTTCCTATCTATCTATCTATCTATCTATCTATCTATCTATTCTGTACTTATATATATATTAGATAGTAAATAACTTGGAGTACGTAATTTGGCAAGTATTTTTTTTTTCGCAGGCCTTGGATTTGGTAATTGCTTTCAATCTGAAATCGACGTTTATGGGTTCATGCCCCGTTAAGGTTAGTTTATAATATTGAAGCCTCGTTATTAAGTCCCGGAATTATTTTCCTTTTCGGTTGAACGGTGTATTACGACATTAAAGAACGATTCTTTTCACGATTTCAGGGGTTTAGAGAACAAACACTTTTGTATCCACTGGAACCCGTAGCTGCTATGTTTTTGAATTTTTTAGGTTAAAATTTGCAATACTCATACACAAATGGTTTTGAATTGAATTGTTCTTTTTCTGGGATATTTGCCAACCAAGGCTAATGAGCTCAACTTGCGCTGTTATTTAACCCATAGCTGGGAAAGTGGAAGAATAGTTGATCCATAATTTTTCCATTGGCATTTTTGCGTTAGTGGATGTAACGGTCTGGAGCGGATTTTGAATGCTCACCGATTGCTCATGTCGTGTTGCTATCCGCTATACCACCTGCACAGCGAGTCTGAAGATTATATATGTAGCATATATACTGCTTGATGAAGATCTTTCTATTCTTGATTCATAATTGTTTGACGTTGTGATTTGAGATAACCTATTTTCATGTAGCAATATCAGCAGTTTCTTGTCAAGAAAAAAAATAGAGATTTATGTTTCCTCTAAATGATGTGAATAATCATTTTATATTAGGTCGCTGCAAATTTTTTTGCCGGTTTGTAAAAGAGGCATTTTAAATCATTGTAATTTATTTTATGCATATTCTTATTACTTTAAACATATCACCAGGATTAATTTATAAGTTTTTCTTTCAGATTATTAAAGCATCATTCATATTTTTCTGCAATATTCTCACCCATGTTCGTTCCATCTAAAGAACACATTAGGCTTGGTCTACGCTAGGAGTTTCACAGAAGTTCCAATGAAAATGCAACGTGTTTCTTGTGAATTTTTGCTTTCACGACACCTTCAGTCACCATTTTTGGTTAGGATTGTCACAGGTGATGAGAAGTGGATTCTCTAACATAACGTTAAACGTCGGCGATCGTGGATAAATCAAGAAGAAAGACCAATTCAGGACTCTATCCCAAAGAGATCATGTTGAGCAGATGGAATCAAGTTATACGGAGCACAGGTCGTTACTGTTATGAATAAAGATTTTCAAAAACACGCAGTTTTTCATTTTCAAGATTAAATTTGAAATCGGCAAAAAACTTTTGCACCGACATGATACATATGCTGTAAAATTTCTCATCAGTAGCGATTGTAGAACTCTGAAAATTAGTAGTGGTGGGGGGAAACACTTACTGGATGAGATTTTTTTGAGAAGGATGGGGTCAAACTCAAGTAGCGTTTTTATTTTCACACTACATCACTATCATATGCACAACTTAGGAACGAGTTTGAGTATAAGTATGTTACTTCACTAAACTAAACGGAATAATATTTCAATCATAGTAGTGGTATTCTAATATATTCTTACCATCTTTTCTACTCTCAAAACGTTGGAACACAAAACAGGTTAATTTCAAAACAAAATCAAAGGGTAATACTAACGTCATTATTAGCAGAACAGTTGTGATTTTTCTACTTTGATTTTTTTCCTCTACAAAACGTTTTTGAAGCACAATATTAAATTGCGAGAAAAAAATGAGAAAATAATATAATGCAACGAAATCAAAATGCTGGACCACAGCCGTACAAAAACCAGCTAAAAAATTAATTTATATTTTCGACCAAGTCTGACCATACGATCAAGAGGCTACTTTGAAATAAGGAAATAATTTAAATAAAATCATTTCTCCGTGATCCTAAATGAAAAAGAAAACGCAGAGGGAAAAGTGCTGAAGATCAGATATTATCGAAACTGATTTCGTTAATATCTGATCTTCAGACTGATCAGTTTCATAAACATTTGAAGGTGATAAAAGTGGGTGAGGGGCGCCCAAAATTCGTGAGTGGGGATTGGTCCCTTCTGGCTACCCAGAGAATTTCCAGTTTCTCGTGTTTCCAGGAGTTTGAATTAAGTAGTTCTCATTGAACTACACTAAACATGGAAAATAACTTTTATTTTTCGACTGAACATTCACTTAACTTGAAGCTGTTTTAAATCTAGCCACGATTTTCTTCGGTTTCGTTTCCCGTCTTAAATTCAGTTTTTATCGCCACTAATTTGTCCAGATATAAATTTTCTCCTTCGACGCAGAAAAGAAAAAAAGTGTTTAAATGATGCCAAATATTTCTTTTTTTTATATTTTTGTGTCCATAAGTAACAAATATTTCGGTAAATTTTCGTTTTAGGTCCCGAAGTCTTTCCCCGTTTCAAATTTATCCAAAATAGCATTATTTCTGTGCAAATGTATATGCTGAACTCAAATCAACAAGTAGTTATTGATGAAACCTACCTTTATTTATCTGAACGTCCAGAAAAAAATCAAAATACATTTTGTCTCCTGTAACTCTAAATTTCGGTCTCTTTTCAGCCTATTTACTTCCTTTACTGAAATTTCCGCCTATTTACTTCTTGTAATGAAAGTAATACGAGATTTTTTTCTACGCGTATTACTTTCATTACAGGAAGTAAATAGGTGGAAATCTCAGTAAAAAGAAGTAAATAGGCTGAAATTTGTGCCTACGCCGAAAGTCATTCTGCAGTTAATTACATGACTTCGTGAGATTTACGGGAGACAAAAAGTGCGATATGAAGTTTGATTCTTTTCTGGTCGTTAAGCTCAATAAAGGTATATTTCTTTGATAACTAATTGTTGATTTGAGTTCAGCATATACATTTGCACAGAAATAATGCTATTTTGGATAAATTTGAAGGGTGGGGACCTAAAACGAAAATTTACCAATATTTCTTAGTAAACGACGCAAAATGATTTAAATAAGTTTAAAAGATAGTGTTAAAAATGCTCAGAGTGAAAAATAATGCGCTAGGAACTTTTGCATCAATTTCTATTTACACTTCTATATAAATATGCGGAAATGTGAAAATAAGCAATAAAGTAAACATGTAAAAATGCATAAATTATCTAGAAAAATTTGTAAACATGAACACATTTTCAATGTAAATAAATACAAATAAATGATTAAACGTGCAAATATGAAAAATGTGTAAAGAAATAAATGCATAAAATCATAAATGTGTAAATATATTTAAATGTATAAATATTAATGTATTCATACATATCAATCGATGTGTAAACGGTATGAATGTGTAAATAGGTATACATGTATAAATATGCATCAGTTTTTTTTTAATCATATCACCCCAAGCAACGCCACTGATGTGCAGGGGGCTACGTAAGAGTGAAGAGATTGGAAAGAGAAAACCGGAAACCACATCCTAAACAGGGAACAAGGGATGAGCCTCTTCACCTGTTCAATAGACGTGGGTGGAGTGGGAACCGGGCGACATTTTAGTCTATCTACTCCAATTGAAAAAAAAAAAAAAGAAAAAGAAAAACGAGTGAAAAGATGGGAAAAGAGAAAACCGGAAACCACATCCTAGACAGGGAACAAGGGATGAGCCTCTTCACCCGTTCAATAGACGTGGGTGGGGTGTGAACCGGGTGATAGTTTAGTCTATCTACTCCGATTAAAAATGGTAAATATATAAGGAATATGAATATGTAAACAAAAAATAATATATATATGCATACATACTATATGTAAATAAAGTGTAATAATATATCTACAAATAGGCGTAAATATGTTTAAATATGCATAAATGCGTAAATAAGCATTAATTTTTCTATGTGAAAAAATGTGTAAAAAAATCATGTGCAAAAATGCATGCATATGTAAAAATAAATGAATATCTAAATAACCAAAATAATATAAATGTGTGAATAAATATGTAAAATATAAATCTGTAAATATGTATCTGCGTAAATGCATAAACGAGTATATATGCTTAAATGCGTAAGTATGTGTACATGTCTATGTGTGAATAATTGTGTAAGAACATGAATTAAAACATAAACGGGGAAATATGCATGTCATTCAAAAGCATTAATAATTTTTATAAATATAAAAAATATAGGGGTAGTTAGATTTATTTAATAAATATAAGAGTTAGTTAATTTATTTAAATTAATTTTATTTATATTCATAAAAAGTTTGAGATAGATTTATTAAATAATTCTAGGGTAGTTAGATTATTTAATAAATTCTAGTGGTTCTTATATTCAATTTATAATTAAAGGGGTAAGTAGATCTATTTAATAAGAATAAAGACATGTAGATTTTTAAATAAATATATAAGTAGTTACATTATTTATTTAGAATGTTTGTAAGTATGACATTACTTTTCAAGCAACTCAGTCTCTCTCCTATCTATCTATCTATCTATCTATCTATCTGTCTATCTATCTATATAGGTTGTAATTTTGTGATTACAATTTTTGTTATTACAATAAAAGCATTATAGCAATACAATACTGTTCTTCATGTGATAATTTAAAATAAATGGTGAAAACGATTTATTTTGAAAAGTTAAGATGAATTCATTGTTTTCTAAATAAATCATTTTCACATTTATTTAAAAATATAATCTGAAGAACAACAGTATTGTTCTGAAATATGAAAATGTCTTTGTAGTGATATAATATTTTTGTAAGCCATTGTGAGAACAAAATTTCAATAGTAAGCTCTACTTTGTATTGAGCGCTGTTTATAAAAGTAAATGCATGAACAGTGGGCTTAATCTACCTGTTCTTTCAATTCCTTGTCATATATATATATATATATATATATATATATATATATATATATATATATATAATCATATCATTATGAATTAATAGTAAGGAAATGTTCTTGTTTCGAGATAGAATCTAGTCATCAGGCAATGTTGGATGTTGGTTGGGAAAATGATTTACATAGTTCATAATTATATGATTATATTGTGCTCTAATATATTTATTTATTGTATTGAGCAGTTTTATGAAAAAATAAATGCCAGGGAACTCAAAATCGTAAACTTTGGGTCATCTTTACCTGGTGTTGCACACAAGCAGCTCATACACACGCCAGTCACCGAAATAACTCAATTCATTTCTGAAGAGTCACGCATATAGCAGAAGTGGAAATTGTTTTAAAATTTTCTTCTCCAGAGAACTCAATCGTAATGAGAGCATAATATATTAGTCATCCACTTACAAGCCTGTTTCGCTGTACCACAGCTCGTCAGTGTGGCTAAACGCATCCATTTGCTTTTGGCCGGGATCGAAACTCGACCGATTTGTTGTCAGTCGGAGTCGCTACTCCCTGAGTCATCGACGCATGGAATCAGAGAAGGGAAATTTTAACGTTTGTGTAGTGATATAATGTTTTTGTCAACCATTATGAGAACAAAATTTCAATATTAAGCTCTACTTTGTATTGTGCACTGTTTATAAAAGTAAATGCATGAACAGTGGGTTTAATCAACCTGTTCTTTTAATTCCTTATAATAATAATAATAATAATAATAATAATAATAATAATAATAATAATATATGTATATGTATATTATTATGTCATTTTTCATCATATTTCGATTTCTGCTTTGGTCTCACTACCAACCAAGTCTGCGGGAGACCTAAGGCAGGTCGTGGCGTGTTGTTATGACTCCATTTCATGTTTTTCTATCTCCCCTATCATCCCTAGCGTTACATAGACAAAATTTTCCTTAGTGTGTGGGCTGTACTTAATAAGACAATTTTTTGTATATTGGGGTATAGTTGGGGTTTCCAAGGATTCTTTCAATGTGTTGTTTTGTTCCATTTTTTATCATTCCAATTGCACCTACTATCACTGGCACAACTCTTGTTTTCAATTTCCACATTTTTTTCTATTTCAATTTCCAGGTCTTTATATTTTGACAGTTTTTCAAATTCCTTGATTGCTATGTTACAATCCGCTGGACAAGCCATATCAATTAATAGACAAGTTTTCTCCTTCTGGTTTTTAACAATAATGTCTGGCCTGTTTGCTTCAATTTTTCTGTCTGTGTAGATGGTGTAATCCCATAGAATGGTTACATCTTCTATTTCTGTAACCGGTGCTGGGTATTATTATGATTATTATTATTATTATTATTATTATTATTATCTAGTCATCAGACAAAGTTGGATGTTGGTTGTGAAAATGATTTACATAGTTCATAATTATATGATTATATCGTGCTCTAATATATTTATTTATTGTATTGAGCAGTTTTATGAAAGAATAAATGTCAGAGAACTCAAAATCGTAAAACATTGGGTCCCTCTTTTCCTGGATTTATATATATATATATATATATATATATATATATATATATATATATATATTACAGTTAGATCTCAATCTCTCTCTTTCTCTCTCTCTCTACACACTCACACACCACACATGCACACATATCGGTTCAGTAAAAGAACAAATCAAAAGAAAGAATATAATAGTATGCTTTGTATGTAGGTACGTGCGTGTGTGAGATGTTATAAGTACTAATCTGTATGTATACTGAATACGTGGATGTATATAGACACACAAACACGCACATACACAGAAAAACACAGCATAAATACAAATATGCGTTAAAACAATAACTTTTATATACAGTTTCGTACATGTATGCGCATATACACAAATGTTTCAAGAGATCTGAATGTGCATGTTTCTACGTATGATAGCGTATGTCCGATTCGATGTTTGACTGCGCGGGTGTCTGCCCGTGCGTGTGCACATCGGGAAAAGTGGAATGGGGAGGTTACTGTTCGGATTGAGAGGCAAAGATGTCATTTGGCCAACAGGTACATAAAACATATTCTCTAACTTCAAAGAATCCACACACTTTGTTCTTTCCTCTTAAGTCAGACGCCCCAGAATGAGTAAGTCGAAAAGGAAAAGAAATTATCAAGAAAAAATAGAATGATCTGGCCCTGTCTCTTTATTACGGCACATAAGTATGGTGATTTCTCGATACACATTAATATGAAGAGTGGCATTGATAGATATTCGGAAATATGTGAAAAAATATTTATCATTCAGGCAATTGTTTGGAAACCATACGCGAACAAAACGTAGCATCTCTTCAAATATGCACTCACTGGCAGTATAGCCCAGCGTTGCTCGGGTGTAATGAAAGCTTTAAAACTAATCTATGGTCCGGGAGCTCAGACTCTTTGGACGTTGGCACGAAAGACTAAAAAGCAATAGTTGTTTCCAGTTAAAGCGTAACCGTAGACTGAAAGACAAATGAATGGATGTAAGTCAAATTTTGATTTCCTGGTATCGATATCAAATAAGTTTTCTTCGTCGTAAACTGAATTTTGAAGGCTAAATAAGTCTTCTGAGTAAATGGTATCATGGCTGAGACTAAGAACTACAATTATACCCACTTCGAGCCAAACTCGAAGCAAAAACTAAAATAAATGGGGTGAAAAAATACAGACATTCAGGCAGATAAACAGACACACACACAAACATCTTGCCTCATATATATATACATATATATATATATATATATATATATATATATATATATATATATATTATCGATTTTCTGCACTATTGTAAGAACTGCAACCTTGAAACTTCTGAGAATCGTTTCTTATGTCTTTGTCTATGAGTGTATCAAATTTGATTAAAATCGGACTACTACTTCTATAACCCGATTTTTTCGATTATCGATTTTCGATATTTATCGGGGGTACCTCGACACAAAACCTAGCTAAGAACACTCGCAGACGCTTATAGTACAACTGTGTAAATTTTCAAGAAAATCTGTTCAGCCTTTTCGGAGTATATAGGTAACGGACACACACATACACACACACACACACACACACAAAATTCCATTTATAAATAAGTTTAGGTACATCTTCTTAATCGACAAAAAAACAAAAAAAAACAAAAAAAAAGCAAATATCAATATCTTCTGGTTTGTTTACTTCTCTATCTCTCTCTCCATCACGATCTATCTATCTATCTATCTATCTATCTATCTATCTATCTATCTATCTATCTCTTGTACGTAGGTACTTCCACTCATTTTTGATAACTAACTTTTAAATTTATTTTTTTAAAAACACAAAGTTTTCTTGAAACTTTTATTTTAGTTTTAATTGAAAGCTAAATTATTAAATATACTATTTCCCGTAAGCAAAATACTGTGGTATATTTCAAACAGATATTACATTGATTGGAATCTAAAATTTTGAGATTTTTTTCCTAATTCTTTAATTTTTCGGCCATTTTTGAGTAATCGACACATTTGTAAACAAAAGTTGCTTCTTGGCTTTAAAAATCCTACAAAAATTAAATATACATCTGTGCCACATTATTTTTAAAAATTTAGCAAATATAATGTTAAATTAATCTGACTTACACAAGTATTACTTATTTATAACATGAAATTTAGAATAAAACTATTTCTTAAACACAGAGTTCAACTTTCTGATCTTTCCACCGTATGGGTTGACAGATTTGTGTTTAAACTTTTAAGTTTCGATTAGTAAATATGATCTTCGCATAATAATCTTATAAGCTAACCCCAACAAATCTTTGAAGTATTTTAAAAATATTTTTGAAACTTTATAAATTATTAGAATTTAAAGAAATTAAAACAATTCTTAAAAGTTCATTATTAATAAAAAAAAATTGTTTTTTCTTCAGACTAATTGTCCTTAAATGATATTATTTATTCAAGCATTTAAAAGCTTATCAAATTAACAAATGTCATTGCTATATTGCATTTTTTATATTACATTTATTGGGAGTAGATTTTCGGAAATAGAAGCAAAAACTAAAAAAAAAAAAAACAATACATGACTTACATTCCCCAATGAGTCCCACGTTTAACTAATAAAACCAATTATCGCAACAAAATTTAATTTCTTAAATTTTCTTGAATTTACGTTAAGGCGGGTAACAGACGGAAAAATATTTTTACCAAGATTTTTAAAAATTTAATTCATTTGTGAATAAGTCCTGTAAGTTTCATTAAAATCAGTCAATTATTTGATTTTTGCAAGAATTTCCAAATTAATGTGTTTGTCACCGGAAAAAAAAAACTGAGTTATATATTATTATGTTTTCCATTGTAAACTCTCGTAACTCAAATCAAAACAAGATTTTTTAACAAAATTTCTAACGTTTTAGAAAGGCTTAAAATATTTTAAAAAAACAATTAAAAAGTACTTTGATCTTTTCTCTTAATAGTAATATGTATATTTTATGGAAAAAATTCGTTTTTATTAAGTTTCTTCTTCATCCTATGAAACCGGAGAGCCGAGTTTGAATTTCTGGTTGAATTCTTTGCATTCACTTACGCGCAAATACCCGTGGGAAAGGTATTAATCCGTCTTTTCCTTCCAGTTATGGGTTAAATAACAGGACAGATTAGGTTCTATGGCACTTAACTAACTGATCTACTTGTAAGTGTAAGAACAGTAAAATTAGGTTAGCATGTATTAGTCTAAACGTTTATTTTAACATGAAAATGATTAATAAAATATGCATCCGTTTTATGAGCAACTTTTATTCTCCTCCCTTTAACATCTATTTCCCCAGATATATAAGCAATATTAGTACGAGCAAATAATAATAATAAAAACATGGTGATGATTAGCTTTATGCTTCAAATGATCACCAGTCTAGGTTCTGGTGTCATCTTAAAGCAAAAGAGTGGCGTTTAAAATGCAGTTCTGACATCTAAGTCCGCAGTGTGACGATAGAAGGAACGCCCCATTTCTGATATTGAAACTACTTACCCCATAAATATAACCAATTTTCATCAATAATCATCCCTATTATAATCAAGACCGTTCCACATTTATTTGCATATATATTTTTATGGCAATAGAATTTTTAAAATTATTTCCGAACACAGTCAGCCAGCACGTACCGATCTGGCGACTCGACTGCAGCCACTTTCCCATCGTCGAAATGTGGCCTCCCTCTGTCTCTTCTATAAATACTTTCATGGCTTCTGCTCGGATGAGCTTAAGTCACTGATGCCTCCTCAACAGGTGTTTACCCGTTCAACCAGACTGGCAACTGGGTCCCACCCATTCACAGTCAGGTTAGCCAAACGCAGACGACAATTCTACTCCTGCAGCTTCCTCTCTCGCACTTCCCGCCTGTGGAACTCACTCCCGTATTCTTGCTTTCCTGACGGCTACGACCTCCAGAAATTTAAAAGCAAAGTTAATACTCACCTACTAACCACTGGCCTCTAGCTCTCTCTCCCCTCCCCTGTATAACCTTCCCTTTCTCTCCGCCCATGTACCTGTCATTGCACCTGCTTTCTCAGTTTTCTATTGTTCCTTTCTAACTAGCTTGTACTCCTCACTCTTTTCTAATTAATCTTTCTACATTTATGTAACCCCCTGCACATCAGTGGCGTTTCTGCCTTGCTCGGGGTGAAATGATTAAAAAAAAAAAAAAAAAAAAAAAATATATATATATATATATATATATGTATTAGAAAAAATTTTGGATATCCTACAATTTCATGGGTAATAAGTATTTCGCCGCTGCTGACCTTTCTGCTCATAAGACCCAACAGTTAATATTCAAAATATTCCCGAAAATCATTACACACAGACGCTCACGGGTCCATTTTTTTCTAAATTATATTACTCTGTTAAATTAAATAAATGAATTTAACATTGAGTTCTTTTGAGTTTATCTCTATCGGAATTTACCTGACTAATATACCAAGTATTCTAAGTTATAAAGATGCGATGAATGAATTGTCGTCTAAATTACGCAAAAATTGACATCTCATATTAACAGGTCAGTCAGTTAAGTGCCATACGTGATAAAGGCTTAGGGCGATCATGTCTCGAAAGAGATATGACTGACTGGGCAGAAGATTATCCCGCAGTAGGTTGCCTTTGCTTTCTGCAAGGACTGGTTGCCAGCCAAGGCTATAGAACCCAATCTGTCCTATTATTTAACCAATATATGGAGGGAAGAAACGGATTAATACCTTTCCCAAGGGTATTTGTTCGAAAGTGAATGCAAGGAATTCAACTGGAATTCGAACTCGGCACCCCGATTTGTAGTTCTGAGTCGATATCCACAGCACCACAACGCACATCCGCACATTTTAACAGGTACACAACCACATTTTTACAGGTACATTTACCAAAATTGCTCAAAATAACATGAAATACGACAGAGCGCATTTATTTAAAAACATCACCAGACATTTATTTAAAAACGGCCACCAGACATCTTCAGAAACGTTTGCACCTCTTTTTTTTTTTAAACAAAAAATCAAAAATTTCATTTTTAAATCTTCAAAATAAACATGAAAATAAAATCAAAATATTCAAAAAATTTTAATTGAGATATATTCAAATATGTACAGAGTGTGATGGATAAATTGTCTAAATAACACAAAAATGAAAATAACACTGACATCCCAGTTTAACAGATATATTTATATATTTACCAAAATTCCACAAAAATTTCTTGAAATACTAAAGAGTAAATATATTCAGTAAAAATGTCATTACTTTCAACTACAACCTCGAAGCAACTTTGGAATCTCCTGCAATTCTTATGGATTGTCTCCTTGTTTAAGTTGGTGAATGCTGCCATAATCCTTTTTGTAACGTCTCTCGCCCAGCTGTGCCTCAAAAATAATCAAGGAGATTGAAGTCTGGGGAGTTAGGTACCCAGATGTAAGTCGTTATGTAGTTGCAGAAATTGTCTGTCAGTCAAGACTGGGTTTTCCTGCTTGTGTGATATGGTGCAGAATCCAGTCACCGGACATAGGGTGTTCCAGCAGCCACTTTTTTGAGCCAGGGCAGAACTCTCTTCTCAAGGCACTTCATGTAGACTTCTGTCTCCCCGTCACTAATGATTACTCCAAGCACCTTCGTAATCAAAATTAAACTCGTTCAACTCTTTCTGAATTCTCTGTTTTGTCCTCAGATTGATAACCAAATAATCTGAAACATTCGTATTGGAAATTCCAGCGCGAATGCTAAGAAATACAGCATGCTATTTCTTAGAAAGTAAATTGCATCCTGGTGCTCTTTTTCTCACATACGGTGCCCAACTGACCCTACTATACTATACAGTCAGCAAAATAAAAAACAATGAATATGAGCATGAGCGAAATTTTAAAACATTAGCGCTAACTTTCTCATCGCACCCTTTATATATATATATATATATATATATATATATATATATATATAAGAAGGTGCTGAACTATCCCTTTTCCTAAACCTGACCAAATACCCAACTCAGATTTCTTTTAAAAAACTGGGATGGCCTAATAATTATGACCGGTAGTATATATATATAAAGGTGCTGAATCATCCCTTTCTCTAAAGCTGACCAAATACCCAACTCGGATATAAGTTATTTCAATATCGCACACACCTTACAACGTTTCTGCGAATATGCTGTCACTCCGGTTAAAGCAAATTTTAAGAATAAAACCGGCTCATTTCCTACGCTTCTGCCACTATGTTTTGCCGCATTTTTGTAGTTAACGTCTGCTGACTACATTTTTGTTACCATTGAAGCTCGTTGTGCAAAAGATTACCTCCTTTCCGCGTTTCCTTTTCCTCTCGAAGTAACGTTTTCTTTGCCTTTTTCGTCGTCTTTCGACTCTTTTTGATCGCTTTCCAACATTTTGTGATTCTTGCTAATATCACACGGGCTTATAAAAACAAAAAGCTGCTGGCCTTGAATCTATAAAACCTAGCGAAGGTCAATCATGTTACGAGCGAAAATTGCCCTTTCTTGCTGAATTTGACTAAGCGTTTCTCACCGGCAATTACGACAAAATGGTGGAAAATGTTGCTACTTCTGCCAAAACGTGATTATCGTATCTAAAGCGCCTCGACGTGATTTCGCGGGAGGTTCGACCTCCCGGCCACACGCCTGCATAACGGCGGCAAAAATCAGAAAAATAGCGCCAAATAACATTTGCTAAGATAATCAGATCAACAGTTTCTCCTGGAAAATGCCCGTATGCAAAACAGAATGAAGAGTCGAGAATGTGGCTATTTTGTTTGAGGGCATTGTAGCTGCAGGCATTGCCCGGAGCACTTAATGCTGGGAAAAGGATAACATTGTTGCCGGGTTGTTGATGTTGATTGGCTTAAGGAAGAGGAGAGAAGATCAACATTCAATTTTAATAAACAGAAAAGAAGTTTTCTGGAGTTCTGAGTAGAAAAGAATTTTCTATATACATTCATATATGTTTAGAAGTACACAGATTCATATAAGCAAATATTAACACGCAATATCTTTCCTACACGCTTACATATTCACTTTATTATATATGAGTCTATCCATACATATCATTAAATATATTTTGTCTCTATATGGAGAAGCAACATGTAATAAAACTTCTCATGTATAAAAATAAATGGTTAAATCGAGAATGTGTTTATACGTGTTAGTGTGTTTGTTTTTGTGTGTGACCACGCAAAGGCATATACAAGTTACTATACTGAAGATTAGACACAAACATACATATATTAGAATTCAGTCGGTTAAGTGCTTTACGTAATACACGCTTGGACGATCATGTCTCGAGAGAGACATGACTGACTGGACAGAAACTTTTTCCGCAGTAAGTTGCCATTACTTACTGAGGTAGACTAGTTGCCATCCAAAGCTATAGAACCCAATATGTCCTGTTATTTGACCCATGGCTGGAGGGAAGAGACGAATTAATACCTTTCCCAAATGTATTTTCGCGTAAATGAATGCAATGAATTTAACTGGGTTTCGAACTCGGTTCTCCGATTTCTCGTTCCGAGTTGATATCTAGTGTACCACAACGCACATATTAGAATTAGCAGGTCAAAAAGATACACAGGTCGTTGCACACTAACCTAAGAATGATATCTTACAAACTCTATCACAACGATTGAAAAATGAAAAAGAATGTATCTAAGCTTAAAATAACATCTGAGTAAACGACTCCTAAAACAATAAAAGATTTAATTAATATAAATCCATATAAAAATAAGCGGAAATTTAAAGGAGGAATATTTTATCATAATGGATACTCGTATTTGAATTAGACGCCTCATTTTTGTTCTTTTAAACATAATTTATTATTACGTCTATCGGTCTGAGTATTCGAGTAATCCTAATATAGAAAATATGCTTAAAATAAATACAAAATACTGAGTCTTTTTCAATTGCGAGTAACGTTTAAAGGTTCGATTCTGGCCAGGGAGAATATTTTCTTTAATATTTCTCGAATACACAGGTCGATAACGTAATACATACTTTTAAAAGTAAAAAATAAAATGGGCGTCTATTTCAAATACGAGTATCTTCTAAAATAATAATTAAAGTTGGATTAAAAATAAACCCGTTAATACTTTAGAAATGCTTTTAATGCTTTGTTATGGTTTTGGATACGAAACTGAACAGATTGGCGGTTTTCGGGGTAAAAATATTAGCGTGCTTTCCTTAAAAAGAAAATATGGAGCCTGACTAAACTATGACGCTTACTGTAGCCGAACGGTAATGCACACCGGAAGAAATGTTGGTTTCTCCTACAAAATGGAGATACAAGTTCGATACAGAGAGCACACTTATTAATATTTCTCTAATACGCCAGTCGATAGACGTAATACACACTGCTTAAGGAAATATTAAAAAATGGGACGTCTATTTCAAATACGAATATCTATTATTAACAGTATAGCCCGGCGTTGTTCGGGTGTAATGAAAGCTTTAAAACTAATCCATGGTCCTGGAGCTCAGACGTTTTGGATGT
The DNA here is from genome assembly GCA_037127315.1 of Ascarosepion bandense. NCBI lineage: Eukaryota > Metazoa > Mollusca > Cephalopoda > Sepiida > Sepiidae > Ascarosepion > Ascarosepion bandense. The sequence continues at coordinate 934,656 of JBBBDQ010001618.1, read as the reverse complement.
TGGCACGAAAGACTAAAAAGCAATAGTTGTTTCCAGTCAAAGCGAAACTGTAGACTGAAAGACAAATGAATGGATGTAAGTCAAATTTTGATTTCCTTATATCGATATCAAATCTTCTGTACTATTGTACGAACTGCAACCTTGAAACTTCTGAATATCGATTCTTATGTCTTTGCCTATAAGTGTATCAAATTTGATTAAAATCGGACCACTCCTTCTATAACCCGACTTTTTCGATTATCGATTTTCGATATTTATCGGGGGTACCTCAAGAGAAAACATAGCTACGAACACTCGCAGACGCTTATAGTACAACTGTGTAAATTTTCAAGAAAATCGGTTCATCCGTTTTGGAGTCTATAGGTAACGGACACACACACACACACACACACACAGAGTTTCATTTATAAATAAGTTTAGATAATAATGTTTGAAGTAATGAAAATATATTGATGTAAATATAGAAATACATTCATTTGTATGCGTATATGCAGCAAATGCATTGTGTTATACAGATATACATTTATACAAGAATCAGTCATATGTACACCTGTCTACATACACGGACTCATAATTCTATGCATACTTTTTACACACATACAATATCTTTACAAACCTGTCTTATCTCCATGGTGCTCCCTCTACACGAATTTCTTTGAGCTACTAGACTGACAAGTAGGTCCCACCCTTTTACAGTGAAAATTCTCAAATGTAACCAGCTCTTCTACTCCGTCCGTTTCTTTTCTCGAACTTCTCGCCTTTGGAACTTCCTTCCGTACAATTGCTTCCCTGATAGCTACAATCCTCAAGAGTTTAAGTGTAATATCAATTGCCATCTTTTATCCCTTTGAGCCCCATCTTTTTCTTATCCTTTCCCCGACCCCTGACCCCCCTATCTAGTTCCTCTTTCTTTTCGCTCTTCTCACCTGTAATCCCTTGCGCACCAGTGGATGTACTGCCTTGCTTGGGTGGAATCGATTAAAAAAAATAGAAAAAAAAAACAACATAAGTCCAGGGACGTTTCTTCGACGTGGTATAATAGTTACCAAGCTTGTCTTTCTAAATATATTACTACTGAATAGTGAATTCGGTCTTTACAGGGTGCCTCATACATTTGGCCTTCTGCCACAACTAAGCTAAAATTACCAAACGTAATGCCATTTATCATTATGCAAGTCAATGTTTTCACAACAACGTTGGTATCAAACAATTTGATAACATTTTAAGTATATATTTATCTGTTAAACTAGCAGTATAGCCCGGCGTTGCTCGGGTGTAATGAAAGCTTTAAAACTAATCCAGGTCCTGGAGCTCGGATTCTTTGGACGTTGGCACGAAAGACTGCAAAACAATAGTTGTTTCCAGTTAAAGCGAAACCGTAGACTGAAAGAAAAATGAATGGATGTAAGTCAAATTTTGATTTCTTGGTATCGATATCAAATAAGTTTTTTTTCGTCGTAAATTGAATTTTGAAGGCTAAATAAGTCTTCTAAGTAAATGTTATCATGGCTGAGACTAAGAACTACAATTATACCTACGTAGAGCCAAACCCGAAGCAAAAACAAAAATAAAAGGGCTGAAAAAAAAATACAGACATACGGGCAGATAAACAGACACACACACAAACATCTTGCCTTTTATATATATATAATCGATTTTCTGCACTATTGTAAGAACTTTGAAACTTCTGAATATCGTTTCTTATGTCTTTGTCTATGAGTGTATCAAATTTGATTAAAATCGGACCACTCCTTCTATAATCCAACTTTTTCGATTTTCGATTTTCGATATTTATCAGGGGTACCTCGACACAAAACCTAGCTAAGAACACTCGCAGACGCTTATAGTACAACTGTGTAAAATTTCAAGAAAATCGGTTCGGCCGTTTCGGAGTCTATAGGTAACGGACACACACACACACACAGATAACACACACACAGATACACACACACAGATAACACACACACAGATACACACACACACACACACGCACACAAAGTTCCATTTATAAATAAGTTTAGATTAGATTTAGATATATTGGATAAAACATCATTTTCTTATTTTTTTTTTTAGAAATATTTACATTACCTTCTTTTGAAGTGTAAGATTATATCATTTAATTTTATTGTTTTATGCCATATTGTGCATATTGAAATTATCTTAATTCATGATATGAACTTTTATTGTGTAACTTGTGTAGTTTATAACATTGTAAATATTTAAATTATCTTCTTACGTGGTGGGCGAATTATGTATCTTGATTGTTTTATCCCATTTTGTAATCATTAATATTATTTTGTGGCGTTAGATTTTATTATTGAAATTGAGTGGTTCATGTCATGTTATAATAATTGAATTATCTTATTTCGTGACATGATTTTTATTATATTCTTTGGTCGTTTTAAGGTATAGTGAGATTTACAGTGGATATCGACTTGGAACGAGAAGCCGGGAAGCCGAGTTCGAATTCCAGTTGAATCCATTGTATTCACTTACGCGCAAATACCCTTGGGAAAGGTATTAATCCGTCTCTTACTTCCAGTTATGGGTTAAATAGCAGGACAGATTGGGTTCTATAGCCTTGGTCGGCAACCAGTCTACCGCAGAAAGCAATGGCAACCTACTGCGGGATAATCTTCTGCCCAGTCAGTCATGTCTCTTTTGAGACATGATCGCCCAAGCGTGTATCACGTATGTCACTTTAACTGACTGACTGAGATTATTGAAATTATCTTATTTCGTGACATGATTTTTATTATATTCTTTGATCGTTTTAAGGCATAGTGAGATTATTTAAATTATCTTATTTCGTGACATGATTTTTATTATATTCTTTGATCGTTTTAAGGCATAGTGAGATTATTTAAATTATCTTATTTCGTGACATGATTTTTATTATATTCTTTGATCGTTTTAAGGCATAGTGAGATTATTGAAATTATCTTATTTCGTGACATGATTTTTATTATATTCTTTGATCGTTTTAAGGCATAGTGAGATTATTTAAATTATCTTATTTCGTGACATGATTTTTATTATATTCTTTGATCGTTTTAAGGCATAGTGAGATTATTGAAATTATCTTATTTCGTGACATGATTTTTATTATATTCTTTGATCGTTTTAAGGTATAGTGAGATTATTTAAATTATCTTATTTCGTGACATGATTTTTATTATATTCTTTGATCGTTTTAAGGCATAGTGAGATTATTTAAATTATCTTATTTCGTGACATGATTTTATTATATTCTTTGATCGTTTTAAGGCATAGTGAGATTATTTAAATTATCTTATTTCGTGACATGATTTTTATTATATTCTTTGATCGTTTTAAGGTATAGTGAGATTATTTAAATTATCTTATTTCGTGACATGATTTTTATTATATTCTTTGATCGTTTTAAGGCATAGTGAGATTATTTAAATTATCTTATTTTCTGACATGATTTTTATTATATTCTTTGATCGTTTTAAAGCATAGTGAGATTATTTAAATTATCTTATTTCGTGACATGATTTTTATTATATTCTTTGATCGTTTTAAGGCATAGTGAGATTATTTAAATTATCTTATTTCGTGGTGCAAGATTATATTTGGTAACTTGTTTGTTTTATCGTAAATATTGAAAGTATCTTATTTCGTGACATGGGTTTTCGTTATTTAACTTGAATGTTTTATGTAATATTGTAAATATTTAAAGTGTCTTATTTTCTGATTTAGGTTTCTTTTATGTAACGTGCGTGTTTTATGTCATATTGTAAATATTTAATGTATCTTATTTCGTGACATGGGTTTTATTATGTAACGTTTGTGTTTTATCTTAAATAATAAATATATTAATAATCCTATATTTTACGGTAGGATATTTTTATGTATCCTGATTGTTTTATTCCTTGTTCTAAACATTCAAATATTCCTTTTCTGTAGAGTGAGTTTTCATTATTTAACTTGAGTGTTTTATGTCATGCTGTGACTAATTAAATTATCTGTTTTCATTGTGTGATATTTTATTATGTGAATTGAACATTTTATGTCATATTGTGAATATTTAAACTACCTTATTTTGTGGTGTGTAATTTTATAATGTAATATTTTTGTTTTATGCAAGATTGTGAATATTCAAATTTTCGATGCAAGATTTTATTATGAAACTTAATTTTTTTATACCATTCTGTAAATATTTAAATTAACTTATTTTGTGGTAAAAGATTTTGTTATATTACTGAAGTATTGTAGTCTATATTGTAAATATGCAAATTATCTTATTTTTGGTGTGATATTTTATAATGTAACTTGAGTATTTTATGTAACCATATTGTAAATATGTGTGTCAGTAGAATAGTTTATGGCATTTTATTTTAAGTTCAGATACTGAAACATTTCCTTAGGTTATAAGAAAGTGATAATCTGATAGGAGAAACAAATAAGTTTAAATTTATTAAGTGTTTGGAACACAAATATGCAAATTATTAAGAAAGAATTAAGAAAGAATTAAACAAATGTATTGAAAGTCGTAGTAAGATTCTGAAAGTTCCTGTAAGAATAACAGACACGATTTGAAGAAAACTTTATTGTCTGTCACTTAGAATATGTGTAAATGTTGGCTTTACAGAAGTAAAAAATAAAGAATATTAAGAACATTGGCATTAAAACATATTCACTCTTGTGAAAATTAATTGGGACTAAACGAATAATGTCTTCCTGGGATTTTTTCACTCTTTCCCTTATCACGTATTCGTCGTCCCCTGGCGTCGTTTTTTTTTTTTTTTCAACCGAATTTTCATTTACGTTTTGGACTGATGAATTCAGTTTGTTTCTTTGCCTTGATGACATGGCTAACAATTGAAAGATAGACACTGACAATACCCGGATCTCTCTGTAAGGTTTGCCAGTGTGTTCATGCAGCGTTAAAATTTTCGTGCGCTTCCTTGGAGTCCATTGCAGACAATGGCCGTATGACTAGTAATCGACAGTCGAGACAATAGTGTCTGCGCGTGATAAAAATTTGATTCAGTCATGGATGACGCAATATTTTTCAAGGCCAAACAAATTTCGTCATACATTACAAAAATAGATTTATATTACTACATACCACTGCAAATGACCCAAGCTAAGGAAAAAATATTAATCATATATATATATATATATATATATATATATATATATATATATATATATCAGATTAAATAAATTGAAAACAATATGTTTGCTTATTATTTAATAAAATCCGTTCATACTCACGAAGAATCTTTCGCATATTACAATCAAAAGATGTCAGAAATTAGCTGTAAAGTTGACAGATGTTATTTTCATTCATTTCTTAAGATACCCAAGTATTTCAACTTCTTTCCAAGGTCATCTTCAGGGGTGTGAGTTATGGTAACAAATGTAACCGGAAAACGTTAGAGATAATTTCTGACATTTTTTATACGCGATCCGTGAGTATGAACGGATTTTATTAAAAATAAGCGAACATATTGTTTGCAATTTATTTAATCTTACATGTTTAAAAGCCGAGGTTTTAGAAATGATGAAAACGAAAAGGAAATTAATATTGAGCATCAGGAAGAAACAACTAAAGTTCATGGGACACGCAATGAGGAAGGAGGGCTTGAAGAACCTGATACTAACAGGCCAGATTGAGGGAAAAAGAGACAGAGGAAAGCAGCGGACAACATATTTAAAAGGCCTGAGCAGGTAGGTGACAGAACGGGGGCTGAGAGACGTTACAGAAGAAAGCGTGCTAAGAGCCACCAGAGATAGTGAGACGTGGAAGGCCATGATCGCCTACGTCCTGATGGGACAAGGTACATAAAAGAAGAAGAAATACACACACGCACGCACACACACACACATTATATATATATATATATATATATATATATATATATAGTTTCATATTATTGTACAACACTGTAAATGTCCTAATCAGAGGAAAAAATAAAAATCAATTTCACCCTCTCACTCTATTGGGTCTAAAACTGGCCGTATGATGAAAGAAAGGAAACTAAAGCAGTTGTTTCAATTAATTTGCACAAGATTGTAACATAAATATTGCTCTCTCAACAGTAGTTTTTATTGACAAATATAGAGCTACATTGTTTAAATGTTGTAAATGGGTGAGACATTGCGTTCTTCGGAGAATTAGTCAAAGGTCGAGACTTTGAAGACAACAGTGGGCTGGCGGTGAAATGATTTGTCTAGTATTGTAGGTAGTAAACTTATAAATAACTCCTAGGCTAGGCGAATATTCGTTCGACGAACTGAAAACAATTTGCATTTGAAGTTCTCCTAATACTTTTCGTAATAATAATAAAAAAAAATTCAGTATCAGACTATATCATGTATTGAAACAACTTTATAATGTTTTATTCATTATAATAATAAAAATTAGTTTAATAATAATGTATAATTTTAAAGAGATCTTATTAAACCGCTTATTTTGTTTAATTTATAAATTTTTTCTGTAACGCGCGACTAATTAGTCGTATTATGAAATGACAGCCGACATTGATAGTTACGACAAAACACTGCAGGAAATAATATCTCAACTGACGTTTTCTTCTCTCTTACTGCTGAATTTATGAAAAGACAGACAACAATAATTTCTACACAACCACGATGAAATAAAAAAAAACTTTATCGGCAGAAACAATTCTTACATTTTTAAAATTCGATTTAAAAATAAATAACACAGATAAAATATTAGAATATCTTTAAAAGGTCTTGAAAATTAAATATTAACACTGATACTGTAAACACAATTTGTTATAAATATACACTACTTAATTATTAGGCCACCCCAATTTAAAAAAAAAAGGATGTATTTCATACTATTTTTAGTATTTATTGCCAAGTGGATAATTCTAAATGAAAATAGAATGGTTCTTTTGTTAATACTGCACAATAACATGTGCATGAAATGAACTGTTCTGGTGTCCAGTTTTTGTGCTCTCTTCCCCATGCTAATCTCTTCTTATTGGCTGGCCGAAGCAAAGGCTTCCTGCCTGCCTTATAAAGTTTTGCAAAGTAATAATCACTAAAGAAACCATTCTATTTTCAATTAGAATTATCCACTTGGCAATAAATACTAAAAAATAGTATGAAATACATCATTTTTTTAAACTGGAGTGGTCTAATAATTATGGCCGTTAGTGTATATATATATGTAAAGCTGTTAATTATCTAAAGGCACGGTTTTTTTTTATAGTGACGTAAGATGAGGACACACAGACGAAAGTTTGTACACACAATTGTAAAAAATCATAATGGCAACATTTACATAGATATTTGGGGAGGGATTGGTTAGCTATTTTTTTTTTGTTTTTTTTTTTGTTTTAGTGGCACAAGATACAACCAAAGTGTTGTAAACTTAAGTGTATAGTCGTGCAAGACAATACTTTTTCCATTTTGCAAAGCAAATTTTTCTCATCTTTTTATGAAAGGTTGGAAAGACAGTAAACTAATGGAATGAACAGTTGACCCTACTAATATTATTGCAATAGAAAAGTTGTGGTCCATATTTAAAAGAGATGTATAAGAAAATGGAAAACAATTTTCGACCAAAATTCTGGGAAGAAATAAAAAAAATGCTGCAAGTAATACATTTGTTGAAACACCAGGAATGTTACGACGAAAGATTGGTGAATGTTATAAAATATTGATAAGACGGTCAGTTAAGTCCCATACACACTGGGCGATCATGTCTAACTAGGCAGAAGATTTTCCCGCGATAAGATGCCATTACTTTCTGCGGTAGACTTGTTTCCAGCCAAAGCTATAGAACATAATTTTCCCTGTTATGTTTATCTATAGTCGAAAGGAGACTAGATGGATTAATACTTTTTCCAAGGGTATTAGCGCGCAAATGAAGAAAAGAATTCAACTGGAATTCGAAATTTCTTTTATGGGCCCTGTAAATTCAGGACGTAAGCAATCATGTTCTTCCACATCTTCCTATTCTTTTTAGGTCTTAATAAGTTTTGTTTTCTGTTATTTCTCCCAAAACTTGCTCTGCTCTTTATTTGTTGAAGCCGCTTAAGTATATCATTAAGTATATGTCCGACTATTCACACTGTGAGTATCAGATTTTAAAAGCCATCCTTCCTCATTATGTGTCCCAGAAATTTAAACTGAGTCTCCCTGTTTCCTTAGTTGCCACCAATTTGATCGGGTAAATGAATTATCGCCTCGCAATTTACCTGATTTAGTAAAGTTTTTATTCTTCAACATGATGCTGGAAGAACAATAAAAAATAAGATCATATAAATTCATATATATATTGATTGATTGCTAACCGATTTTTTTGTGACGTCAATTGATTGCTAACCGATATTTTTTTGACGTAATTATTTTTTTAAATTTTTAACCTTCATTTTTATTTCTTTTTTATTTCATTTTGAAATGTGGTAGTTGCCGATGAGATGTGAAATCTCTTTTAGGGATTTCATGTTGAAATGTTCATTCAATAATTTTGAACATCGAAATTTATTTTATTTTATAATTGGCTCTGTAATTTTAATTACATTGAGCTCTCCGCCTGTATCATTTTTTAATATTAAAATATTAATATTAATTAGGATCGACTTTTTGGGATTTACCTTCCTACTTTTCCTTTTGGATTAAAGTTATTTAAAAATATATATATATATATATATATATATATACATATATATATATTACAGGTAATATTGTTTTTCAAAAATATATTGCTGGTAATACTTTTTCTTTAAAAAAATATTGATTGTAACAATTTTCTTGTTTTGAAAAGTGTTGCTGTAATTTTTAATATAAAGTCTATTTTTATACTTTCATTGAGTTTTGTCTCTAGTTCTGGGTCCCAGTTTTGGGCAAATGGTGAACCTGGGAACAGCAGAAATAAAGAGGTGGTTCTACGCTTCAGAGGTCTTGCTGCCGGACGAAGTTTATCGTCATACCCAGGACCGTGCCTTCTCGAGCTTATATTATTGGCTGATATGAAGTAGAAAGATTTTTATTGAATTCATTGCTAAGTCTACCTCTAAAAAGTTGTTTCACTATGTCGTGCAAGACAATTTTTCTCCTTTGAATCTCTCATAAATATTTATAAATCTACCATTTTGCCATACTTTAAATATTACTGCCAAAAATAGCCCGGTGCTCCTGGTGTGTTTATATTTTTATATATTCTTCATAAAATACAAAGAAGACTCAGCAATATTATTGGGCTTGGCATGGCGTCTTGGCTTCAACCTCTTTCCCACCAGTATAATGTAGCTTCCCTGTTTCTTTTCTATAAATACTTTCATGCTAATTGTTCAGATGGACTCTTCGCTACGGTACCTAAATTTTATGAATTTAAGTGCAGTACTAGATTGGCAGCAAGGTCCCATCTACTCAGAGTTAAACTGACTAGAGAAAACTATAATTTCTATGTTAATATTTTCTTTTCTCGCCCATCGAACCCTCTTACGGTTTCATACTTTCCAGCCAACTTAGAGCTTCAAAAATATAAATGCATTATCCCTCGTGGTTAAATATTTTCCTGATTAATCTTCCATCGTTATCATTTTTAATACTGGATCCCTTTTTCTTATTCTTTTAAAATCAGTAACCCCTTGTGTCTTAGTAGCTTTACTGTCTTACCTGGGGTGATTAAAGAACAAAAAAAAAAAAAACGTGAAATCGAAAATTCGCCTTTCCATTTTATTTCAGTCGTTGAAACTGAAAGTAATTACATTTTCATTTAATCATATTTCAAGAAATTTAACATATATTTGTTTCATATTCTGGTTAGATATCATTACTTTCCAAACTCTGGGAAAAAAATAAGGACATCGACCCCCACCCACTCGCTTGTAACTATTAAAATAAAATAAATGTTTTTAGCAATAAAGAAGTATGAGACAAAAACTGTTCATAAGCTTCTACTAATAGATGTTACTATATTGCAAAAAAGTAATATTTAAATAAATTTAACATATGTTTGTTTGTATATTCTTTCTGATAAAGCGTAATTATTTTCCCAGTACCTTAATATACCTTAGATATCTCATCAAATGTTAATCGAATTATACCAGTTTTATTGCAGACAAATTGACTTGTAGAATTACATTTGACGTAATATATATACATGCGTATTATTACGTATGTGTGCGCGAGTGTGCGTGTGTATGTGTGTGTGTGACAAACTCATTCTAATCGATGAAACTGCCTATTTATTTACACGGCCGAAACAAATATTAAGAAACGTTAAAACCTATTTTGTTTGATTATATTAATTTTCATTGTTATTTCCCTTTACAGTCACATCATATATTTCTGAACTGGAAAAAGGTCAGTTAATATATGTGATCTATTAAATCAAAAATAGTGTCGAGGGTGGCGATGGTAATTCTGACTCTCTGCAAAGGGAGGTGATAACCACTAGATCTCGTGGTTGCAAAGAGTGGGGAAAAAAAAGGGAAATTTGCCGACTGGTGAAATATTTTATTTCATTGCCGCCTTGAGAGAAAATTTGATTTTCGCTCCGTACAAGAATGATAAAAGAAAGAGAGGAGAATAATGGAAGAGACAATGAATGATATAACTGAGAGGAAATAATGCACGGTGGGAACAGAAAATAAAAATGGAGAAAAAATAGAAATAGAAATGAAAAGAAAAATGAAAGCTAAAAGCGAATACAGAAAGACAGGAGCTGAGAGAAATGATAAGAAGGGGAAACAAAGAGGGAGAAGATCGAAGAAAGCAAAAGTGGGAGAAAAAGAGGAAAGTAGAAGGGGTGGAAAAGAAGAAAGTAAAAGTGGGAGGAATAGAGGAAATTAAAAAGAGTGGAAAAGAAGAAAGTAAAAGTGGGAGGAATAGAGGAAAGTAGAAGGGGTGGAAATGAAGAAAGTAAATGTGGGAGGAATAGAGGAAAGTAGAAGGGGTGGAAAAGAAGAAAGTAAAAGTGGGAGGAAAAGCGGAAAGTAGAAGGAGTGGAAAAGAAGAAAGGAAAAGTGGGAGGAAAAGAGGAAAGTAGAAGGGGTGGAAAAGAAGAAAGTAAATGTGGGAGGAATAGAGGAAAGTAGAAGGGGTGGAAAAGAAAAAAGTAAATGTGGGAGGAAAAGAGGAAAGTAGAAGGAGTGGAAATGAAGAAAGTAAATGTGGGAGGAAAAGAGGAAAGTAGAAGGAGTGGAAATGAAGAAAGTAAATGTGGGAGGAAAAGAGGAAAGTAGAAGGAGTGGAAATGAAGAAAGTAAAACGGGGAGGAAAAGAGGAAAGTAGAAGGGGTGGAAAAGAAGAAAGTAAGGTTAAAGGGAGGAATAGAGGAAGGAAGGGTGGAAAAGAAGAAAGGGAAATGTGTGAGAAGAAGAAAGAAAGAGAAGGAGAGAAAGAAGAAAGGGAAGGGAGGGAAAGAGAAAGGTAGAAGGAGGAAAAGAAGAAAAGTGCGAGGAAAAGAGGAAAGTAGAAGGAGTGAAAGAAGAAAGGAAAAGGGAGGAAAGAGGAAAGTAGAAGGGAAAGGGAAAGAAAGGGAGGGAAATGGAGGGAAAGAGAAAGGGAGAGTAAGACAGTGGGGCGGGGAGGAAAGAGAAAGTAGAAGGAGGGAAATGAAAGAAAGGGAGGAAAAGAGAAAGTAGAAAGAAAGAAGAAAGGGAGAATAGAGAGGAAAGTAGAAGGGAAAGAAAGAAAGGGAGGAAAAGAGGAAAGTAGAAGGAGAAAAGAAGAAAGGAAAAGAGAAAGAGGAAAGAAATAAAAGAAAGGAAGGGAGGGAAAGAGAAAGAGAAGGAAAGAAGAAAGTAAAAGGTGGGAGGAATTGAGAAAGTAGAATGGGAAGAGAAAAGAAAGGAAAGGGAGGGAGGGAAAGAGAGACAGAAAAAGAAAATAAATGAGTGAAAGAGGAAAGGAAGGAGGGAAATGAAGAAAGAAACGGGGAGGAAAAGAGGAAAGAAGGGTGGAGGGGGGGGGGGGAGGAATGGAGGAAGGAGAAAGAAAAGAAGAAAGTAAAAGGCAGAGGAAAAGAGAAGGAGTGGAAAAGAAGAAAGGAAAAGGGAGAAAAAGAGAAAGCAGAAGGGAAAGAAGAAAGTAAAAGTGGGAGGAATAGAGAAAGAAGGAAGTAGGAAAAGGGGTGGAAAGAAAGTAAAAGTAAGGGTACGAGGAAAAGGAGAAAAGTAGAAGGTGGAAAAAGAAAGAAAGGAAAAGTGGAGGAAAAGAGGGAAAGTAGAAGGGGTGGAAAAGAAGAAAGTAAAAGTGGGAGGAATAAAGGAAAGTAGAAGGAGTGGAAATGTAAGAAGAAAGTAAAATGTGGGAGGAAGAGAGGAAAGTAGAAGGAGTGGAAATGAAGAAAGTAAATGTGTGAGGGAAAAGAAAGGAAAGGAAAGTAGAAGGAGGTGGAAATGAAGAAAGTAAATGTGGGAGGAAAAGGATGTGAAAGTAGGAAAGGTGGAAATGGAAATAGAAGGAAAGTAAAATGGGGAGGAAAAAGGGAAGGAAAGCTAGGAAGGGGAAGGGGTGGAAAAGAAGAAAGGTAAAAGTGGGAGGAATGAGGAAAGGTAAAGTGAGAAGGGGTGGAAAAGAAGAAAGTAAAAGTGGGAGGGAAAAGAAGGAAAGTAGTAAGGAGGGTGGAAAAGAAGAAAGGAAAAGGCAGGGAAAGGAAAAGAAGGAAAGTGGGAGGAAAAGGGGAGGAAAGTAGGAAAAGGGGGTGGAAAAGGAAAGTAAATGTGGGAGGAAAAGAGGAAAGAGGAAAGTAGAAGCCGGGGTGGAAAAGAAGAAAGTAAAAAGTGGGAGGAAAAGAGGAAAGTAGAAGGAGTGGAAAAGAAGAAAGGAAAAGTGTGAGGAATTGAGGAATGTAGAAGGGGTGGGAAAAAAAGAAAGTAAAATTGGGAGAAATTGAAGAACGAAGAAGGAGTGGAAAGAAGAAAGCAAAAGTGGTAGGAATTGAGGAAAGTAGAAGGGGTGAAAAAGAAGAAAGTAAAAATGGGAGGAATAAAGGAAAGTAGAAGGGGTGGAAAAGAAGAAAGTAAAAATGGGAGGACTAAAGGAAAGTAGAAGGGGTGGAAAAGAAGAAAGTAAAAATGGGAGGAATAAAGGAAAGTAGAAGGGGTGGAAAAGAAGAAAGTAAAAATGGGAGGAATAAAGGAAAGTAGAAGGAGTGGAAAAGAAGAAAGGAAAAGTGGGAGGAAAAGAGGAAAGTAGAAGGGGTGGAAAAGAAGAAAGTAAAAGTGGGAGGAATAAAGGAAAGTAGAAGGGGTGGAAAAGAAGAAAGTAAAAATGGGAGGAATAAAGGAAAGTAGAAGGAGTGGAAAAGAAGAAAGGAAAAGTGGGAGGAAAAGAGGAAAGTAGAAGGGGTGAAAAAGAAGAAAGTAAAAATGGGAGGAATAAAGGAAAGTAGAAGGGGTGGAAAAGAAGAAAGTAAAAATGGGAGGAATAAAGGAAAGTAGAAGGGGTGGAAAAGAAGAAAGTAAAAATGGGAGGAATAAAGGAAAGTAGAAGGAGTGGAAAAGAAGAAAGGAAAAGTGGGAGGAAAAGAGGAAAGTAGAAGGGGTGGAAAAGAAGAAAGTAAAAATGGGAAGAATAAAGGAAAGTAGAAGGGGTGGAAAAGAAGAAAGAAAAAATGGGAGGAATAAAGGAAAGTAGAAGGAGTGGAAAAGAAGAAAGGAAAAGTGGGAGGAAAAGAGGAAAGTAGAAGGGGTGGAAAAGAAAAAATTAAAAGTGCGAGGAATTGAGGAGAGTAGACGTTGTGGAAAAAAGAAAGTAAAATTGGGAGAAATTGAAGAACGTAGAAGGGGTGAAAAAGAAGAAAGTAAAATTGGGAGAAATTGAAGAACGTAGAAGGGTGTGGAAAAGAAGAAAGCAAAAGTGATAGGAATTTAGGAAAGTAGAAGGATTGGAAAAGAAGAAAGTAAAAGTGGGAGGAATAGAGGAAAGTAGAAGGGTTGGAAAAGTAGAAATTAAAACTGGGAGGTATTGAGGAAAGTAGAAGGAGTGAAAAAGAAGAAAGTAAAAGTGGGAAGAATAGAGGAAAGTAGAAGGGGTGGAAAAGAAGAAAGTAAAATTGGGAGAAATTGAGGAAAGTAGAATGGGTGGAAAAGAAGAAAGTGAAAGTGGGAGGAATTGAGGAAAGTAAAAGGGGTAGAAAAGAAGAATATAAAAGTGGGAGGAATTGTGGAAAGTAGAAGGGGTGGAAAAGAAGAAAGTAAAAGTGGGAGGAATTAAGGAAAGTAGAGAGGGTGGAAAAGAAGAAAGTAAAAGTGGGAGGAATAGAGGAAAGTAGAAGGTGTGGAAAAGAAGAAATTAAAAGTGTGATGAATTGAGGAAAGTAGAAGGGGTGGAAAAAAAGAAAATAAAATTGGGAGAAATTGAAGAACGTAGAAGGGTGTGGAAAAGAAGAAAGTAAAAGTGGTAGGAATTGTGGAAAGTAGAAGGGGTGGAAATGAAGAAAGTAAAAGTGGGAGAATTTGTGGAAAGTAAAAGTGGTGGAAAAGAAGAAAGCAAAAGTGGGAGGAATTAAGGAAAGTAGAGGGGGTGGAAAAGAAGGAAGTAAAAGCGGTTGGAATTTAGGAAAGTAGAAGGAGTGGAAATGAAGAAAGTAAAAGTGGGAGAATTTGTGGAAAGTAAAAGTGGTGGAAAAGAAGAAAGCAAAAGTGGGAGGAATTAAGGAAAGTAGAGGGGGTGGAAAAGAAGGAAGTAAAAGCGGTTGGAATTTAGGAAAGTAGAAGGAGTGGAAATGAAGAAAGTAAAAGTGGGAGAATTTGTGCAAAGTAAAAGTGGTGGAAAAGAAGAAAGCAAAAGTGGGAGGAATCGAGGAAAGTGGGAGTGGAAAAGAAGAAAGTAAAAGTGGGAGGAATTGTAGAAAGTAGAATGGGTGGAAAAGAAGAAAGTAAAAGTGGGAGTAAATAAAGTAAAGTAGGAGTGGAAAAGAAGAAAGTAAAAGTGGGAGGAATTGTAGAAAGTAGAATGGGTGGAAAATAAGAAAATAAAATTGGGAAGAATTGAGCAAAGTAGAAGGGGTGGAAAAGAAGATAGCAAAAGTGCGAGGAATAGAGGAAATTAGAAGGGGTGGAAAAGTAGAAAGTAAAAGTGGTAGGAATTTTTGAAAGTAGAAGGGTTGGAATAGAAGAAAATCAAAGTGGGAGGAATTGAGGAAAGTAGAAGGGGTGGAAAAGGAGAAATTAAAAGTGTGAGGAATTGAGGAAAGTAGAAGGTGTGGAAAAGAAGAAATTAAAAGTGTGAGGAATTGAGGAAAGTAGAAGGGGTGGAAATGAAGAAAGTAAAAGTGGGAGGATTTGAGGAAAGTAGAAGGTGTGGAAAAGAAGAAAGCAAAAGTGGTAGAAATTGAGGAAAGTAGAAGTGGTGGAAAAGAAGAAAGTAAAAGTGGGAGGATTTGAGGAAAGTAGAAGGTGTGGAAAAGAAGAAAGCAAAAGTGGTAGAAATTGAGGAAAGTAGAAGTGGTGGAAAAGAAGAAAGTAAAAGTGGGAGGATTTGAGGAAAGTAGAAGGTGTGGAAAAGAAGAAAGCAAAAGTGGTAGAAATTGAGGAAAGTAGAAGTGGTGGAAAAGAAGAAAGTAAAAGTGGGAGGATTTGAGGAAAGTAGAAGGTGTGGAAAAGAAGAAAGCAAAAGTGGTAGAAATTGAGGAAAGTAGAAGTGGTGGAAAAGAAGAAAGTAAAAGTGGGAGTAAATAAAGTAAAGTAGGAGTGGAAAAGAAGAAAATAAAAGTGGCAGGAGTTGAGGAAAGTAGAAGGCGTGGAAAAGAAGAAAATAAAAGCGGTTGGAATTTAGGAAAGTAGAAGGAGTGGAAAAGAAGAAATTAAAAGTGTGAGGAATTGTAGAAAGTAGAAGGGGTGGAAAAGAAGAAAGTAAAAGTGGGAGTAAATAAAGTAAAGTAGGAGTGGAAAAGAAGAAAGTAAAAGTGGTAGGAATTGTGGAAAGCAGAATGGGTGGAAAATAAGAAAATAAAATTGGGAAGAATTGAGGAAAGTAGAAGGGGTGGAAAAGAAGAAAGTCAAAGTGGGGAGAATTGAGGAAAGTAGATGGGGTGGAAAAGAAGAAAGCAAAAGTGGGAGGAATTGAGAAAACTAGAAGGGGTAGAAAAGAAGAAAGTGAAAGTGGGAGGAATCGGGGAAAGTAAAAGTGATGGAAAAGGAGAAAGTGAATGTGGGAGGAATTGAGAAAAGTAGAAGTGGTAGAAAAGTAAAAGTGAAAGTGGGAGGAATCGAGGAAAGTAGAAAGGGTGGAAAAGAAGAAAGTAAAAGTGGGAGGAATAGAGGAAAGTAGAATGAGTGGAAAAAAGAAAGTAAAAGTGGGAGTAATTGAAGTACAAGGGGTGGAAAAGAAGAAAGTAAAAGTGGGAGTAATTGAGGAATGTAGAAGGAGTGGAAAACAGGAGATAAAATTTGGAAAATTTGACGAATTTTGAAGTTGTGGAAACGAAGAAATTAAAATAAAAAGGAAGAAAAGAATTGAATAAAGAAGGAAAGCTGAAATATTTTTCTTATTGTAAATATTATTTTATTTGACCAATTTTTCTTAACTTTTCCCCATGAATCATATGTTCTGCTCATGGCATTCTCAACATATTTCCATACAACGACGTCGTTTCCAGTCTGTTTTTCAACTACGAGGAAATTGTCCAACATTAATTAGATATAGGATATTATATATTAAATAGCACTTCAGCAATCTTTATTTCAATCGAATTTTCAATAGCTTAATACTTTGCTTATTTTCTGGTTGGTATATTTCGCTGTTACTTTTCCCGTTTCGGTTGTCTGCTTCTGCACTTTCTAAATAGTTTAATTTCAGTTACTGCTTAAATCCTGATTATACTCTTTCACATTGCAGGGAATGAAGTTAGAATATGACACATCTTTTGCTCTAATGAAAAATTAGTTGAATGGTTCAGTCAATTAAGTGCCATATGTGATACACACTTTTTGCGAACATGTCTCGAAAGAGACATCAATGACTGGGCGGAAGATTATCTCGCAATAGGTTGCCGTTGCTTTTTGTGGTAAACTGGTTGTCAGCCAAGGCTATAAAACCCAATCTGTCCTATTATTTAACCCATAACTGGAGGGAAGAGACGGAGTAATACCTTTTCCAAGGGTATGTGTGCGCAAATGAATGCAAAGAATTCAACTGGAATTCGAAATCAGCTCTCTGATTTGTCGTTCCGAGTCGATATCCAATGCCACACAACGTACATCCAGTTGAATGGTTACACTTCCAAAAATTTCAATGTCCAAAGCCTGACAGTCGATTTCTCCGCTAAACTATCTTTTAGGACTCACTGATTAAACGACGGATTTGCATGATTCAATGTTACTAAAACAAAACTATTAACGTTCCGACACCACCGACCAGACCCTAAATTTACCCCAGAGCGGTTGTAATTTTTAAGAAGGACTAAAGCAAACTACAGAGACTAAGTTTAACATAAAAGTTAAACTCATTAAAAATTAAACCCCTTAAATTCATATCATCGCTAAATATGCCGGGAAGATGATCATTTCTTTTTACAGCTCTAGAAAGTACCCACTGCCATTTTCTATTTTACAAGAACCAGAGCATCTTACCTAGAAAATTTATCACAGCTTTAGCTTTGACGAAATTCTTTCCCTAGGGCCCCGACCACATAAATTTACCCGTTCTACTAGATTGGCAACTAGACCCCACTCTTTTACCGTTAAAATAGGCAAATCTTTTCAACACTTCTACTCTATTAGTATCTTCTCTTGCACTTTCCACCTGTGGAACTCGCTTCTATATTCTTACTTCCCTGATAGCTAAAATTCCCAAAAGTTTCAGTTCAAGATTTTTGTAGAGTAGTTATAATCGTGCTATTTCGGTTGCCAATCGACTTAACGCACCCAAAATGTTAGGAACTTGATAATCTTCCACTGAAAGCTGACTCCTTGGTATTCAGCTAACCGCCGACTAATATCAACTGCCTTAGTCCAACGATGTCCAAACTGGAACTAACTAATAGTTCTACAGAACTTTAAGAGAGCTCTAAAGAACTCTCTAAAACTTCTAAGAACTTTTAAGAATTTACCAAGTACTTCTCAAGTTAACTTCCTGTTAACTCTTTTAATATAGGAGGGAGAGTACATTATCTGAGGAATAGGTGTGCTTCACCATAACAAATATTAATTTCCATCTTCTATCTCTTTAATTTCCAACCTTCTCTTATCCTTTATTCGACATACCGGTAATTTGTTCCTTGTTTCTTTTTCTTTCCTTTTCTCCCACTGTAACCTCATATGCAGCAGTGGCTGTACTGCCTTGCTAGGGCCAAAACAATTACAAAAAAAAAAAAAGAAAAGCAATGAAACGTTGCAAGCATCCCGCTACACTATCGACAATTTTCAAACGAGCTATATTCTTTTAAGTGTCTATAGCCTTGGTTGTAACCAGTCTACCGCAGAAGAAATGGCAACTTACTGCGTAAAAATCTTCTGCTTAGTCAGTCATCGATCGGAAAAGATATGATGCCCAAGCATTTATCGCGTATACCATTTAAATGACGGACTGATATTCCTTAGTTCCACCATTTAAAAGCTACACATCTAGGACCCGCCATGTCACGTTGAGGGCGTTAACTCATCCCTGTTCTTTGCATATTTCATTGGTAAGAAGGATGTTATACACAGAAATCTTCTTTCCCAGACCTGTCGCCTTGGGAAACCGACTTCTGAACCGATGCTTTCATGACCAAATACAATTTTAACCACCTCAAGTCTAGGGTCAACATTTACATATACTATACACGAGGTGCATTACAGCAGTTGTGGGCTATTTTTTTCTGTGCAGACGTTTATTAATTTCAGAAAAGTACTATTCTCTTTCAAAATAGAATCCTTTGGCTACAATGCACTTGTCATGGCCACTTCATGAAGGTTCGATGAAAGTCATTCAAATTGAAAGTATTCAAGACCATTTTACAGAGTCCTTCATCTTCAAAAAAACTGCCCAAGTTTCTTTTTTGAAAAAAACTAAACCTCACAGGAAGCAAGGTGTAGGCAGTGTGATATCTCTGTCAATCCAAAACTGTATTGCTGAGCGAACTTGCAAATTATCTTCACGCCACAACTGTGTTCTGCTAACTAATCAACTCTTACAAACAGTGTTTAATAGGTTATTTTCTAAGTACCTCTTAGATATGGTACAAGTCCGAAAGCAGGAGGTACCCAGTAAAGATTGAACTCACTACTCAGTTGATGTAGCTTTTTAGGGAGACAAGCTTGCTAGCCATTACACCAGGTTGAGGTGTCCCAAGCAGTGTTTAATAGGATGTCTTCAAAAAGCTGTTGCAACCTTCTCTTTATATCTGGAATAATATAAATTAGCAGGTCAGCTTTTTAGATGCACTGTAACGATATGTAAAAATTGCAATAAGCTAGGACAATTATAACTGCATCTCCTCAAAACAGTCTCAACACGTTTGCAATGTACATCCTATATGCATAATATGCATTCTTTCCCCCTCCTTCTTTTTTGCCCTTAAAACAA
Source organism: Ascarosepion bandense (assembly GCA_037127315.1). Taxonomy (NCBI): domain Eukaryota; kingdom Metazoa; phylum Mollusca; class Cephalopoda; order Sepiida; family Sepiidae; genus Ascarosepion; species Ascarosepion bandense. The sequence continues at coordinate 915,186 of JBBBDQ010001618.1, read as the reverse complement.
TCCCATCCATCAACACTCTACGACGGTATTCTATATGAGCAATCTCTCTCTCTCTCTCTCTCTCTCTCTCTCTCTATATATATATATATATATATATATATATATATATATATATATTCTAGTTGTAAACGCAACCTAGCTTTGTACCACGAATAGTGTCTTCAGGCGATTTGCAATAACAAATTTACAAATGGAAAATATTCAAAAGTTCTACAATATAATTGTATGGAACACTTGTTAATACAAATGTGCACTGGTCTAATCTTATTCTGACCAGAAACTAAGTAATTAAACAATCAATCAAGCAATCAATATATATATATATTATGGCCTCTCCCTCTCCCGTCGATTTCGACGTATGAGTGTCTAACACAGTTAGACTGCCACACAAAGAATTGTTTTGAGTGGTGAAGGCTTGTGTAGCACCATCCACACTTTTTGGAACTGCTGATAACAAACAATCGGTGCAGAAGTTTGCCACGGATCGCATGAACAGCAGACCCCAGATATTTAACCCATAACTGGAGGGAAGGAACGGATTAATACCTTTCCCAAGGTTACCAGTGCGTAAGTGAATGCAGAATGTTCGACTGGAATTGGAACTCGACTCACCGATTTCCTTTTCAGAGCCGACATCCACTGCACCACAACGCACATCCGTCAATAAACGCTTACAGCACCTGGTATTCCAAAGCGGTCACCCATCTATATATATAAACAAAAACATATAACTCCTGATTCTGATTTTTATAATTACATATTTTTGGTGTTATCAAGTGTCTACCGTGTTTCGTAAACTACTGGAAATACCAAACCGAACGCTCCTTCAATGAATAATAACTCTTATTCCGCTGATTATGGCAAGAGTTTTTTTTTTTTGTCAATTATTGCTTTGTTTTTGTCCCACCGCTTTTCAAAGTCTTCTGTTGCTTCGGGAAGTACCTGACCCCCACTTACCAGGCTCTATGTTAGATTTAGATCAGATCAGAAATGGAGTATTGTTGCTGTGTCTGCATTGGAGCTAAGCACTCCTCACAATCCAGCCTTGTCAGAGTTCAAAAGCGTTTACACAAACTTGTAGGCTATTATTTTCCTTCCGACAACCCCTTCCTCCACAAATGAAACATCGAAAGCCTACCACAATTTCAACTCAGGTTTATCGCAACTCCATCGCTAGCTTTATGAACAATTTTCTGATCGGTTACATTCAATACTTTACATTTACAGCTAAGATCTCTCATACATGACACACACTGATGAACTATCACCGTTCAATTTGTATTCAGTCAGTAAAGTGCCATACGTAATGACTCGAAAGAAACATGATTGACTGGGTAGAAGATTATCCCGCCATTGCTTTCTGCGGTAAACTGGTTGCCAGCCAAGGCTATAGAACCCAATCTGTCCTATTATCTAACCCATAACTGGAGGGAAGAGACTGATTAATACCTTTCCCAAAGGTATTTGTGCGTAAGTGAATGCAAAGAATTCAACTGGAATTCGAACTCAGCACCCCGATTTGTTGTTCCGAGTCGATATCCAATGCACCATTTCGACAGTTCATATAACAACGTAATTTAGTAACCCTCTTAAGTATTATAATTAGGTGAATATTTATTAAAAAAAATTAATAAATAAAAATACAGGACTTTACCTTCCAGTTCTAGAGATTGAAACCACGGCCATCCAGATCAATATTCTCCGATTCTTATCAAGCTGTGTAGATTGGAATTAAAGAACAAATAGTCTTTCGTGAAATTTGAGCACACTTATTCTGGACATGTGTTTCTATACTTTCCAGGGATCCAATGCTATATCAGGGACTGAACGCCTCCTTTATTATGCATATATACTAGTAACGATGCGCGTTGTGGTGCAGTAGATATCGGCTCGGAACGAGAAATCGGGGAGCCGAGTTCGAATTCCAGTTGAATTCATTGTATTCACTTACGCTCAAATAACCTTGGGAAACGCATTAATCCGTTTCTTCCTTTCAGTTATGGGTTAAATAACTGGCAACCAGTCTACCGCAGAAAGCAATGGTAACCTATTGCGGGATAATCTTCTGCCCAGTCAGTCATGTCTCTTTCGAGACATGATCGCCCAAGCGTGTTTCACGTATGGCACTTAGGTGACTAACTAGTAACGACAGTTGTAAGATTATTTTGATTTTAGAGATCACATATTTTTTCGCATTTATTTTTTTATATTTTATCGCGATTCTATCTTTCTTTCTTTCTTTCTTTTAATATTTCTTATTCTAATTTACTCGTTTTTATAAAATACATATTTTTCTTCTCTGTTTTCCTTCTTTTCTTCTTTCTTTTCGAACTCGTTTCATTGACGCCATTTTCAATTACTTTTTCGTTTTCTTTCTCTCTTTCAATAATTGCTTTCTTTCATTTAGTCTTTCTTTCTTTAAATACCGTTTCATTCTTAATTATCGTTCAGTTTTTAATTATTTTATTTTGTTTTTCCTTACTTTCTTTCAATATTTTTTATCTTCTTAGCTTTCCATCTCTCGTTCTTTCTTTCATCCTTTCTCTTTCTTTCACTCCTTCTTTCTTTCATTCTTTCTCTCTCTTTCTTTCTTTCTGTTAATATTTTTTTTTACTTCTTTCCATTTTCTTGGTTTAAAAATGCTTACTTATTTTTGTTTCCCTTCTTTTCTTCTCTTATTCTTGGAAACTGTTTCACTACTGTTCTATTCAATTACTGTTTCTTTCTTTCTTTCTTTCTTTCTTTCTTTGTTTCTTTCTTTCTTTCTTTAACATCGTTCCTTTCTTAAATATTATACAATTTTTGAAATTATTGTTATGTATTTTTTCCTTACATTCTTCAACAGTTTTTAACTTAATGAACACTATCTTTCATTTTTCTTTCTTTCTTTCTTTCTTTCTTTCTTTCTTTCTTCACATTTCTTCAGTTTAAAAAAAAATAGTTATTTCTTCCTAATGTTTTACTTCTGTTTGGGAACCATTTTTATTAACGTAATTCTCTATTAATTTTTATGCTTTCTTTCTTTCTTTCTTACTTTTTTTTAATACCCTTTATCTCTTAATCTTTCTACAGTTTTTGAAATAATTACTTTTTTTTACTTTTTATCAATAATTTTTATCTTTCTAAAAACCTTCTTTTTTTCAAATCGTTTTTTTCTCATACTTGTTATCTTCCCGTATACAACACAAATTATCCACCAAATTATCCTACCAGTATCAAGTCCCACTTTTCTACTATCTTGATAGAAACGAAACCTACTCTTACGCGTTTTCTGTTTATCCTACAGACAATAGCTAGACACGTCCTCTCCATTGATTCTACAAGGTAAACAAAATACGCTCGGATTACAATGCCAAATTGTGGCCTCCGCGATGCTCTTACATTTTATTTTTCGAATTGATTTTGCAATGAATCAAAATTTTGAGCGAAGTACTTAAGAAGACATATATAAATATTTATGAATTAAAATCGAAAACCACTGATATCGACATTGACATGATAAGCTATGGAGTCTGCAATGAGTATAAAAGAACTATGCAATAGTTCTATGCAATATATATATATATATATATATATATATATATGGCATGGGCGATCTTAATAAAGCTTTTGTCTTTAACGCTATATATATATATATATATAGCGTTAAAGACAAAAGTGCGTGTGTTTGCAAGTTGAATAGAAACACATATGTATGTATGTCTGCGTCTCTATAGGCAGAATTTATGCATATATGACTATGTACGTTTATTCAGAGACTTGTATGATTTACAAAAATATTTTTAATTTATTTTATAAAGTGTATGTAAACAGTAGTATATATATACATATATATGTATATATATATATATAGCGGTAAAGACAAAAGTGCGTGTGTTTGCAAGTTGAATAGAAACACATATGGATGTATGTCTGCGTTTCTATACGCAGAATTTATGCATATATGACTATGTACGCTTATTCAGAGACTTGTATGATTTACAAAAATATTTTTAATTTATTTTATAAAGTGTATGTAAACAGTAGTATATATATATATATATATATATATATATATATATATATATATATATATATATATACAGTGGTCAACTCCTTCACGACTGGTCTGAACACTCCCTGCCGATCTGACGCCAATGCCTAAGTCCTGACTCTCTTTTGCTTTTTCTCTTTTCCATTTGATTTTGATTTTTATATTTTTTTATTCTTCTCTTCAGTTAAAGAAAATGCTTATTCTGGCAAATTCTTTTGTACCAAATGGAAGAAATATTGTAAGGTCTGATGAAATGAGCTAATTAGGTTCATTGAAATGAATTATAATTAATAACCAATTTAAATAACGTGTTGAGTTTTCCTTTATAAATATCACATTGCTCTGGATAACATCCATTGAGCTCTCTCTATATATATAACACTTATTAATTGTTATTGTTGATGAATTATCCTCACCGTTTACGGACTGGACATATATATATATATATATCTATAGCGCCATGGTTCCCCCTCTGCATGAATTTACTCGAGCTACTAGACACGCAGCTAGGTCCCACCCTTTTTACAATGAAACCAATAAAATATAATTGCAACTTTTACTACATCATCTTCTTTTATCAAAATTCCCGCCTGTGAAATTCACTTCCATATACTGACAGCTACAATCGCCAAGTATTTAAATGTAAGGTCAATTGTCATCTTTTATCTCTCTGACTCGCATCCTTTCCCTCATGTTCTTTTCCCCGTCCACTCTACTCTCATCATCTCTCTTTTACACCAGTATTCTCATCCTTCTCTTACCCATTCTATAACACCCCCATAACTTGTTCCTCTTTCACATCACTCACTTCTTATATAACTCCCTGTGCACCAGGGGTAGTAAAACTGTCTTGCTTGGGGTTAAATGATATATATATATATATATGTGTGTGTGTGTGTGTGTGTGTGTGTGTGTGTGTGTGTGTGTGTGTGTGTGTGTGTGTGTGTGTGTGTGTGTGTGTGTGTGTGTGTGTGTGTGTGTGTGTGTGTGTGTGTGCTTAGCACACATGAATACATATAGCCTTTGAGATTTCACTCACCCGATCGACTCAGTCGATTAAAAACTTAATTGGGCGATTAAAGTTTATTACTTTATTCGCCCGCGGTCGATTAAAAATCTCGCAATGAAACGTGTCTCTTTAAATATATAAAAAGGAAGTCTAATTCATTTTACAATCCAAAAGTATGCTATTGAAGCTTCATAAGTTACTTAGAATGACCTACAAAGACATTATTGAACACTTGGCTTTTATCGTCCCGGTCAGTGTAAAAATTCGTTTAATTAACGCCTCCAGAGTGGAACCAAATGTATCTGTCGTCCAGATTAAAGACAATCACATATTTTTAAAAATTCATTTGGAAAAATATTATTTTATATTTCCTACCCGCTTACGAAAAGTAAAAACTAACATTTGAAAGAAAAAAAATACGCATACTTCTTTTAACCGTGCACCGAAAAACAAATTATACAAGTAAGTAAATTTTCTATAGAAAATCGTTGAGAAAATCAGATTTGTTATTTTTTTAATATATTTCAGATGGAGGTTGTAGTCTAGCAGAAAAAAAGAAACTACGAATTTAGGTACCTCCACTCAATTGCCAAATAAAACCAGCATATCATGATATTAAAAGAGCTCAAACTTAAGAAAAGTTTTATCATCAAAATGTTTATGATATTATTAAGAGGAAAGATCAAATTTTGTTGCTAATATTTCAAAATCTTTTAAAAATCCTTTCTAACACGTTCGAAATTTTAAGTAAAATTTCATTTTTTGTTTTCCGTCAGCGATTCACGATATGTTTATGTAAGACAATTGTTAAGAAAATTGAGTCGGTCGCGTAAAGTGATTTTGGGGAAAGTAAATTTTCCCTCACTCTCGACCGCCGGTCGAGTGATTTCTTTTTCAAATCTCTAAGGCTATATATGTATATATATACGTTTTGTATGTATAGGGGAAATTGTATTGTAAGATTAAAGGGAGATACAGACTTAAATGATTTAAGACCCAGTGATGAAATGAATTGAGAGATACATATGTTGCAATTTTGCAAATCTAAAAAATTATCGCGTGTCACTGTGAAACGTTTTCTGGATTTTATTTAAGCCATTACTCAACAAAAAATCGTGGACCCCTGTGAACTTTTGAATGACAAAGTTACCTACGGATTTAAAAGCTTAAAGCCGTCTTTTCGTTTTATTGAAAGGCTGCTAGGTTTTGAAAAGGATTTAATTGAAAGTATAAATATCATCAAGTTTCACATAACACAAAAACCACTTCCAGAAACATCTAGACGCTATTGTAAAGGATATTAACTCATATAATAAAGTCTTTGTATCTTCCGTGCAGTCAAGAAATTCTAAAAATATCATCTCCGGCAGGTTTCGAAGATAAGTCCACCTTTTTAGGGAAAAACCATCGTTTGATCCGTCACAGTTAAGCTAAATTCTGTTTTCCCTTTCTAAGTAAATCTATCCTCTTCAATCAGTTTATTTTTCTCGAAAGCCAATAACTCTTCAGTTTCGTATCCGAAATGTAAATAAAGAAATTTCTGATTGGAATTATTTTTAATCCGGCATTTATGTTAGTGACTCGAAAATATATTTGTCTTGACCAAAACTTCTTTATAAAAAGAAAAACAAAAGAAATGAATAAGGGGAAATTTGTTCTGATCGTGATCCTTTCAACCACTGTTTATGTTGGTATATCGGGAGTAGGGAACCAACCACTAATGAATGAATTCTTTAAAAAAACAAAAAACAAAACGAAACAAGTTAATCATTATATTACGCAGGTGTTTATATATCTGAGCACGGGCATCTCATATCATTGATTTGTTCCGTTCTGTTGTTTCAATAGGAGTGTCGTTTTGCCCCTAATGGCAACTGTTCAAACATGTCCCTTTTTTATATGTCCATACACAAATCGCTTAGAAAAGGTTATGCATCACTATAAATACACAGCTTACATTTATGCATTAATATTTCTGATTGCCCAGGAAACCACGTCAGAGTGAGAAATGCATGGAGGGTTTTGAGATAAGCGTTTTGCAAGCCAAGGGCACGTGGAAATATGCGCATTTATTTCTATACAGAAAAAGAAATTAGATTAGGTATGCGTATATAAATATATGCATGAATATTGTAATGTACGAAAAATTTCATGTTCGTTCCTCCATATTTATATGTTCACAGTGACTCATATTTTCACAAAAGGACATGACGAATATAGACACATAAACAGATCACACAAACACATAAGTACACATGGATGATATATGAGTACTTGCTTTAAGCTCAGCATTTTTATCTTGTTCTTGCATTTTGATAACATTTTTATATGTGAGGTGAGTGTAAATACATACACAGACACGCATACATATATATATATATTCACGGATTCTGCTCCGGTGAACTTAGCTCACTGCTGCACCCTATATATGAATTTACTCGAGCCACAAGATTAGCAATAAGATCCCACCCTTTTACTGTGAAACCAATAAAATGTAAACGTTAATTCTACTCCATCAGCTTCTTTTCTCGCACTTCCCGCCTGTGAAATTCCCTTCCATTCACTTGCTTCCCCGACAGCTACAATCTCCAAGAATTTAAATGAAAAGTCAATAGTCATCTTCTATCTCACTAACCTGCATCCTCACTCTGTTGCTCTTTTCTTCGTCCACTCCACTCTCATCAGTATTCTCATCCTTCTCTTACCCACTTCCTGACACCCCCTATAACATGACAACCTTTCTCATAATTGTCCTCCTATGTAACCTCATGCAAAACAGTGGCAGTAAAATGCCTTGCTTGGGGCGATATGATTATTATATATATATATATATATATATATATATACATATATAAATATATATATAACTCTGCCGTCGTTTTTCGGCGTATAAGGGTCCTGCAGCCCAGTTCTTAGAACCGAACAGCCAGGCTACCTGCACATGAAGGCTTGTGCAGAACCGACCGCGTTTTTGAAGTACCAAATACAGGTAACTAGTGCACAGCGTGTCACGAGCCCTCCCGCCACTAAATGAACTTCACCGAGTTTTGAATTCAGAGATGTTCTTTTCCTAAATTAGTTTCTAACTAAGGCTGTTGGACCAAGATGTCTATTTCACTTTTTACCCATAACTGAGGCGTATGAAGAGATGAATTCATACCTTTCCCAAGAGTTTTACCGAATAAGTGAATGTCATATATATAACTAGAATCCACACACATATATATATATATATATATATATATATATATATATATTTTCAAGTAAACACGTATTTGAGTAGACATCGATACTGTATCCTTTTTAGTTTGAACACATAAACGCATATATTGTTTTTTAATCAAGTCACCCCAAGCAAGGCGATAATGCCACTATGAAGCAAGAGGCTACTGGGAGGGAAGGAGAATGAAAAGACTTTAAGGGGAACGGAAAACGTAATCCTAAATATGAAACAAGGGATAAATCTGTTAAAAAAAACAAGGAGAATTATAAACCAGAATGTATATATATATATATATATGAGTGTGTGTGTGTATGTGTGTGTGTGTGTAACACTATTTTTGCATGCAGAAGATTATAAAACTATTTTAGCACGACAGAGCGAAAGAAATTATTGTTAGCTGTATTATTAATTGTGCAGATTAATTGTTCCAATATGAGCAAAGAGAAAAATAAGTCTAATAGATAATAAAATTGTTTATTCGGTTACAATATGAACTCAGCTAATGAATTATGAAGAGAAAAAATATTGCAAAATGAAATATTGAATACTAGCTGAGTGTAGGAGTGAATTAAAAACATTTGCAGATGTAGGCAGCAGGTCAGACGAGGTCATCGTATCGGCCGGCCATTATTTGACAAAGAGGAAACAACGTGACTAAGAAAAGTACTTTTGAAAGCACTGAGATTTACATCTGGTAAAAGGGGAATGTAAGCCGTGGCCAAAATATTGTTTTGTATTATTGAAAAGAGATTGTCACAAATCTTTGATGAGGCCAAAATTTTGAATCCTGAAATTTTCAATTTTCCTGTGAAAATAAATGTGAAAAATAAATGATGTAATTAGTTGAATCAAAGGAAAAAGACGGAAAGAAGTGATATCACCAGAAATATTATTGTTGTATATCGACAAACAACAAACACGCATATATATAAAAATATGAAGTTATATTTTTATTAATGACGATGGACCGTGTAGAATAGGGAACAGAGAATTGAGAGAGCGCGCTTCAAATGGGTTGACGGGAGTGTAGTCGTATCTGTTGTGTCTCTCTTCACCGGCCGATCTCTGTCGCTCCTCTACTACTACTGCTGCCGAATCCGTGTGACGAGGTCTTTATATAATCTTCCAGAACCGGGACATTTTCTTCCGGTTTTGCCTCGCCCACGCACGCCCACGTAATTCTCAGAGACACCTGTTCTGTTTGCCTCTGTAGCCATTTCCGCTACTGCCGGAAATAAGGTCAAACAACATCCGTTCCTTTCAACGACCGGAAACACCCCCGCTTGCATCAGCCTTCCTCGGGTGGGGCCAGATTGTTATATTACATTATTACTTCATTGGTTAAACTAAGGGAAGGAAGTAACTCCGCCCCAAAATGCGAAGGCGGAGGTGATTTCATTGGTTAAAGATTTGATTTACATGGACACCTCTGTCATGCCTCACTCAAGAGAATTTGGGACAAGCATAAATATAAATTCCCGGAGGGCCAAAAACAGTTGGAGTTTCAGTTGGGTTGAGTTGAGTTTGAGCTCAGTTTAAGTCAAGACGTGATCAGTCGAGATGGGTTTTTTGGGTTTTTTTTTTAATCGTTTCAACCCGAGCAAAGCATTCTACTGCCACTGTTGCGCAAGGGGTTACATAGGGTCGGGGAAGTGATGGGAAAAGGATGGTTAGATATAGTAAATGTCAGAAGGAGGGTGATAGACGGGTAAGGGCAACGAGAATGAGGGTTGGTTAGATGGTGAGAGTGTTTGAACGAATAGATGCAAGTTAGTGCGTTAGGAGGTGTCTGTTGATCTTACGTTTAAACTCCTGGAGATTGTAGACGTCTGGGAAGTAGGCATGTGGAAGGGAATTCCACAGGCGGGAAGCGCGAGAAAAGAAGCTGTTGGAGTAGAAATTACGGTTACATCTTATCTGTTTCACTGTAAAAGGGTGGGTCCAAGTTGCCATATCTCGTGTAAATTCGTAACTAGGCGGCACCAATGACCTAGGTTCATCAGAGCAGAAGCTGTGAAAGTACTTGTAGAAGAGGCACAGGGAAGCCTCGTCACGCCGGTGAGAGAGTGGTTGCAGCCGGTCCGCTAAGACAGGATCGATCACGTTAGAGATTCTCCGTTGTATTTTGTCAAGAAACCCGAGGAGAGTAGCAGGGGCACCCGACCAGATGTGGCAGCAGTATTCAATATATGGGCGGATGGTAGATTTATATATGTGCAGGATAGATTCAGACGGGAAAAATTTCCGGGCTCTGCACAGAGAACCGACCTTCATAGCAGCGGGCTTAGCAATGGATTCGATATAGACATTCTATTTGAGGTCTGCCGAGAGTGTAAGGCCAAGGACGCGTAGTGTTTTACTCTCAGGGAGGCAAGCCTGTTCCATGCTAATGGGAGGTAGGTGCGATTGTCTTTGGTGGTTAATTGATAGCAGCTTCGTTTTGGAAGCATTGAAATTCACGAGCCACTTCCTACTCCAGTCCTCCACGGATTGGAGGTCCTTTTCAAGCTCGGCAGCGAGGTTCGCTTTGTCACCCACACCGGGTTTCTGATCGAAGCGAGAGTAAATTGTGGTGTCATCGGCGTACATACCTACTTGGGATCTAATGGCATCTGGGAGATCATTAACGACAAGAAAGTGACGGTTTCCATCCAAGGACGCACGACTGTAGAGATAGAGACAGTCACCTTGGATAGAGTTCTGGCTAAAGATGTAAATAAACAGAGAGAGCCAAGAAAGAGTCCAGCAGAGTCTAGTCAGCTTCCGGCCCAGATAGATAAGCCGCCAAGACGTTGGGTGCCAATTGTAGAGAAGCCTGCCGCCGACCGAACGAAAAACGAACCAACCAGAGTTAAAGACAAAGTAGACGACTTACCACTACCTACCACCAGCAGAGACATTCCTTCGACTGTTTCCGTAAAGCTTCAGGGTGAAGCGAATAAGACATTTTGAATCGTCACAGACATGAAAACTCCGATTGGAGTGAACAGACATTACTGACCAAAATCTCGAATACAACATTTTGAATCGTCACAAACTTGAAAACTCCGATTGGAGTGAACAGACATTACCAACCAAAAGCTCGAATTAATGTTAAGAAGACAAACACTACTCTTAGACGAAATTTCTGCTCTGTTCCGTTGCGAGCGCCCGTTCACAGATTTTTCCGGCAATTTATTCGGCCGTGATCATATTTTTGGTTCTGTCGCGGGCCTCGTCACATCTGGTGCAGTGATTGGCGATTGTTATATTCTATTTCTTTTAGTTTCTTTTTGTTTGTATATAAAGACTTTTTCCACCACTTATTCGGGCGTCATTCAATTTATTTTTGATGCCGTTTTCATTAACCCAAATGTGCACGCGTCCGGTCTACTTCAACTTGGTAAAGAGACAACTAGCAAGATTTCAGCGTGACTCAAAATTCACAACGTAGGCGAGAAAGAACACCGTTCTACTAGTCGACTTGAAGACCAGCTACTGTATCGAAGCCATCAACGACTAGCGACCGGAGTCCACGTCACACACACACACACACACACACACACACACACACACACACACACACACACACATGCATATATATATTCATTAAAGCACTTAAACCGTCAATTAATAGAATCAGCTATGAATAGTGTAGTAACCTTCTAAAATGTTTGTAAAATGAACAGTTTTTTATGCATTAACACGTACATGACCATGATATTACAACACATAAAAAACTTCCATTTTAGATAATTTTGACGTTCTAATAAGCCCTAGTAATTTGTCAACCGTTATAATTGAAGCTGAAAAAATTACAGTAAATTTTAGCAACACAGTTTTGCGGTTATTTTTTGTTACCATAACTCACACCCCTGATGATGATATCGGAAAAAGATTGAAATTACTTGGGTAACTTGAGAAAATAATGAAAATAACATCTGTCAAAGTTACAACTCATTTCTGAAATCTTTCAATTATAATACGCGAAATATCCGTGAGTATCAACGGGTTTATTGAAAATAAGCATGTACATTGTTTGCAGTTTATTTAATGTAACATGTCTAAAAGAAAATTTGCTGCCTAAACACACACACACACACACACACACACACACACACACACACACACACACACACACACACACACATATATATATATATATATATATATATATATAGAGAGAGAGAGAGATACACAAAGAGTTTGTCTCTTTAATAGAGCAGATTCGTGCCGACTTCGAAGTTCTGTAATGACACCGTTATGATGTTCTCAGGGCTGTTTGCCGTTAACGTAACTTAGAAGTCGGCATAAATCTGCTCAATTAAAGAGACAAACTCTTTGTGGCTATCAATGCTCTAACTACATATCGAGCACTTTACGATAAAAGGAATAGAATTTATGCCGTGTTCTTAAATAGCCTCGTCATATCTAAAATCTCATAATGATGCCATATCTGGGCTTATGAGTCTGCATGCTGCGTTAGTTTTGACATTTTTGGTGGTCTTTTTTTGTGTGATGAAGGCTTGCGTTGATAGTTTTTCTGTTGTAATATTTTTACCGATGCAAATTATTCGGTCGATTAATTTGCATCGCTAAGGTGCCAGTCTTTATCACAGTAAAAGACCATAAAGATAATTTCAAAACTAAGCCAGCATGCAGACTCATAAATACAACTAAAATTGAACTTGGTCAAATAAGTAAAACAATATTAGAAAGAATTAATTCTGAACTAAGGAAGGAATTAAGTGTAAATCAATGGAAAAACACAAAAGTAACTACAGACCAGTTCAACAGTTTAAAGAAGAAACATAATTGCCAATTTTTATAACTAGACATTAAAGTAATTTTACCCATCTATAACAAACCCCACGCTAGATAAGGCAATCACCTTAGCCTAAGAACAGATAAAAATAAACTCTAGCGAAATCGATATCGTTAAATCAATACTATGCAACAATGAAAGCGCACGGATAAACAAGTGATATTCGACGTTACAATGGGAAGCTTTAACGGTGCACAACCTGCAAAATTATATGCACATATCTACTGCACGAAGAAAGCAAAATAATAGATAGAAATGATGCGAAACTCTGCAGGAACGACGATCTCATAATCTTAAGAAACTATAACAAACAACACACAGACAAAACTAAAAAAGCAATTATAAAGATGTTAAAAATGACGGATTCGACATAGACATAAAAACTAACCTAAACGGGGTCGATTTTCAAGATGTTACCTTCACCCTACAAAAAAGTACATATAAACCATACAGAAAACTCAACGATTAACCATTCTATATAACACACACTTCTTCCAATCTCCTGCCATCTTTAATCAGGCAGATATAAAAATCAATTGAGCACAGACTTTCCGACAACTCTTCCAATCAAACCATATTTAACGAAGCTGAGAAAGACTTCGAAACAGTTCTAAAGTATGGTGGATTCCCGGTAACCCTCACATACTCATCACAGAGCACAAAAATGCCAACAGGAAGAGAAATATCATATAATTCAAGTATCGCAAAAACGCAAAAGCAAACACAGGAAAATATTCCTCAAACACTTATATAAACATTTTCCGGAATCAAGCACTCTCCACAAAATATTCAACAAAAACACATTGAAAATCAAATAAATATGCACCATGAACATGGCACAAATATTAAAAAAGCACAACAGAAAAATTATCAACAAACAACACGAATAAATATATATTCACGTATACGTGCAGAATAAGGAATGGTGTCCCTTAAACAGTAATCGTTTACAAAACAACGTAATATTCCAAACGACGGTAAAAATCACAAAATAACGAGGAAGAGATATATACAGGAGTAACAGAAGGACCCTGGAAACAAAGAAACTACGCACACAAAACATCCTTCACAAATAGTAAATACACGAACAGCACAATGCTTTCTAAGTATAACTGGGAAATTAAAAACAAAACAAAACTCACACCAAAAATATCATCGAAAATACGGAAAAGTACATAAAACATTGCTAATCATTGCTAAGTGATTTTATTCAGATATTAGAGGCCATCTGCATTGAATCAAAACAACCCACACTTAATAAGATCGCATTTCAATCTGGTCATAACACATTACATTGCATTTGGACATATGGTTCTCATAACATTTCGGTCTCTCACGTGGGGTAACGTCATAGAACCGATTTACAAATTTACGAACTTCGTCCGCTATTCGATGACTATTATCCTTCCTTAGCAATGTCTTATGTCAAAGCAAGATAAAATGATTTTGATGGTGGAAATCTTTATCTTAATGTCCCTGTAACCTCTCTGAAGATGGCTCATTTGAGCCGAAAGCTTAGAACCAGCATAATAAAAAAATATCTAAATGTTGGAAAATTTTGTCTTTATTTTCGCCTGAAATTAAAGCCAAAATACGATGTTTAGAACGGCTCATGATTAAACATAATAGACATTCATTGTCTGTTATATATAACAGTGTATGTTTAGAATATATATATATATATATATATATATATATATATATATATATATATTCTAAACATACACTGTTAAATATAAAATTATCAACAAACAATATATATATATATTCTGCCTCCTTCTACCGAGCGCCCGTAGCTCAGAGGTAGAATTGCTGACTGAGGCCAATTCGGTCGGGTTTCAATCATGGGTAAAAAGCAATCGGTAGTCTAACGGTACTGATGAGCTGTGATACAGCGAAATAGATTTGTCTGCGGATGACTATATACATATATATATATATATATATATATATATATATATATATATATTCATATATATATATGTTAACTAACTTTAACGCATGTATACATACATTAACGACCTACATGCGTGTAAACAGACAAGTGTTTCTATATACACATACAAAATATTCCTCACACATCCATTTAAAAATAATCTGTTGTTTTAATATACGTGACATTTATCTGAGCAATAAGAACTAACCCCCAAATAACAACATATAAACATAATGGCCCTTGGTAATTTTTCATTTTTCTCTCGGTCTCTAAAGAAGCTTTGATAAAAGTGTAACATGTTAGATTGAGATATGTTTCCTATTTTGTTCTTTTTACTTTATTTTATCGTCTTGTCGGTTTCTGATTCGTATCTTCAACCCATATATATGTGTCTTGTGAGCAAGCACAATTTTTATATAATTTTAATGTTTATTGCCTGAGGTGTTTTGGTAGCATAGTGGTTATAGTTGAAAGTTGAATCCTCCTAATGGTTTTATGTGTGTAAGTGATTGTAACGAACCCTAAAATAATTCGAATTCGGCTTTCCGAACCGTTATCCACACCATTTTGCACATCTACATTCTAGAAGTACGACTTTGAATTCATTAAAAAGACAACATTTCACTCAAAGAAGCTGTAGAGAGCCATTATCTATTAAGAAAGAGAGAGTCTGACAACATACACGCATATTGATATCAAAATATATCTGTGCTTGTGTTCTTATATAATTCTCTTTATATCTGTGTACTTCAGTGGGTTCTTCTTAATGTATGAGTGTGTCGGTGTGAATGTTCACTGATACGAAGGTGCGCCTATTCATGCTTGTACAATCTAAGATTTCTTTTACATATATTTTTTGCATGTATTTGTTAGTGGCTGTAATAATGCTATTTCGGTTGTATGCCGGTTGCTCGTCAACATGCCTGTGCAGATATCAGCGCGTCTATCAAAAACTGTGTTATATTTGTAATAGAGAATGTATGTTTTTCTTTCTTTCTTTCTTTTTTTTTTGCATCTCGTTATTGGTATCAAGGTGCTTACGTTTTGTGGTCTCTACACAATTTTTAGTTTTATGCTTAATAAAATCATTCCTCATCATTATCATGCACCATACACTTTGTAAAGCACCCACCACGCAAAAATCAGGCAGAATAAATATTAAATGTTAAATATTAACCTTAGCGTGATAGGAGACATAAGACTGGAAGTATTTTTGGTGCCACACGCTACTTGAACAACCATCGAAACGAACGCGTGGCTGAAAGCACAACCACTTATTATTTGTCACTCTATTATTTTATATATATTTTCATGAAAACAGTGATTTCGTTCATTTTCAAATATTACAGTTGCTCACTAAACTGAAGTTTTCATTGGTTTGTTAAGACAAATGTCTTAATGCTGTGATGACTGGCTCCTTTAGTAAATAGGAAAACTTAACTTTCAGCGAACTGGCTTCATTTATTACTGTAGAGGATTTGATAAATGGTTGGTGACTCCAATTGCATGCGACATCGAGGAGTAAAATGCTGCCGCGTTAAGTTGTGCGGTTCTCTAAAATTAAAACGGAAATGGTTTTGATAGAAGGAAGCACAATAGTTTTTCTTGCACCGTACTTGTTTTCGGTCCGCCGATTATGCACCATTATTATTCAGTTCGAGTGAATAAACGATTTTCAGTGCAATGATGCCATTTCACATAGATTGAAACAGGGTGAAAAATGACCACACACACACACACACACACACACACACACACACACACACACACACACATATATATATATATATACATAGAGAGAGAGAGAGAGAGAGAGAGAGAAAGCGATTAGCGAGCATAAAGATCAGAACGATGTTAAGAAAATGACTAAATGTGAAATAACTTTTTTATTTTAAAGCTTCATAGAATATTTTATCAAGGAAAATAAGGATATAAAAGTAAATTATATAATTACAAAACATAAAGCTCAATAAACTTGAGAATCTCAGGTGCTGTAAGCGTTTAGTGACAGATGTGCGTTGTGGTGCAGTGGATATCGGCTCGGAAAGAGAAATCGGTGAGCCGAGTTCGAATTCCAGTTGAATACCGTGCATACTGGAACCCTTAGGAAAGGTATTAATCCGTTTCTTCCCTCCAGTTATGGGTTAAATATCAAGGATAGGACTTGGGGACCCGGCCCTTAAAAACAATGAATATTGAAACCAACAAAAACAAATAAACTAAATAAAACGAATCAAAAAACAATTTTCAGCATTAAATGACCTAATGAAGGTTGATATGCTGGTTAAATCAACCAACCACCCAACCAATCTATAAACTCATTTTAAACTTATAAAAATAATTATATAGCATTCGAAAAAAAAAAACAACAGATGATCAAAAACATTAATTATACATTCATTTTACGAAGGGTTTCGTCAGCTGCTATTCTGAAAATTCGTCGTGTAGTAGGGGATGGATTTTAGACAACGTTTAGGGTGGTAACTCTCAGTATTGTTAGGTGTGTGTGGGTTTATGGTAAATGCTTGTGATTATGTAATTGTTTCCATATCGAAGTGTAGAAATTTTCTGGGATTATATCCAAGAGAGCTCACCTGCAGATAATAGGAGCAAATAATATTTATAAATCCGTAAGAAAGCGGCGTGAAGGTAAATCGTAAACTGATCTTATCAATATTAATCTTTAAAAATGAAATATTGAAACTGGTCCAGCCAGAGATTTCAACGGGATTAAATTCATTTCATTCGGTTAAGTGTCATACGTGATACACGCTTTGGGCGATCATGTCTCGAAAGAGACATAACTGACTGGGCAGAACATTATCCCGCATTATCTAAAAATTATCTGTAAATTACAATCAAAAAGGGTCCCGAATAATATTAATATCAAAATAAAATTACATAAAAGATTTACCTCGAAATGAAGATAGATGAAAAAACGGGAAGTCATTCTATAATCTAAATATATTATATGGCTAATAAGAAAAAAACTACATTGTGATTATGCAATTGTTTTGCTTTTTATGAGCATGTCTAGGAATGGCAATTAATTATTGCTATATTCTAGTATTAACTTAATTTTGGGTTGTAGCTTTTGGATTAGATTGTGTAGTTTATTTATGTCTCCCCATGTTGATCTCCAAAAGATAAACAAATCATCAAGATATATTTATTATGATTTAGTGAATTCTGTTTTTATGCCTTCTAACTAAATCTATCCAACCAAATAGGACACAAATATATTGTGTCCTATTTGGTTGGATAGATTTTCTTCTAGATCTGCTAGCGTGAATGTTGTATATGTCGGTGCCATTTTTGTCCCCATTACGGTACCTGTTGTTTGAATATAATTTTGGTTGTTAAATTGGAATTAATTGTTTTCGAAAATTAGTTCTATACTTTGTATAAAAAATTATTTTGTGAATCGGGTAGGAAGCATTTCTGGGTATTTTCAATCCGAAACGTAATGGCAGTTCACGTCAAATGTTACTATGAGTGTACCTGATCTACTTTTTGTGGTATGAAGCTTAGGAAATGTATGCTATCTTTGATGTAGCATTTTGTTTTTGTGGTGTATGCTTGCAATATTTTATCTGTTAAGTTTCTAAGTTTACATAAGTGGACACTGAATCATTAGTCAGCAGCAACAGCATGTTTTCATATATATATATATATATATATATATATATATATACACAATCGTCAGAATGATATTTTTGTTCAAAATCATTTTTGTCAAAACTAGGCATATCTACGTAGTTAACACACGACGTACAACAAAGGGTCACGAACTTCCTCAAATATATATATATATATATATATATATATATATATATATAATAGGAAATTGATGTCAACACCCAGCGTTGATAATTTGTTTCACGCTCAAATATGCTTAAACATGTAACAAACTGTTACCGCTGGGTGTTGACGTAAATGCTAACTTTTATATTTACATATATCGTACGCTATATATATATATATATATATATATATATATATATATATATATATATATAATGTCACGTATTGAAAACCCATATCTTTCACATAATCTGTCTAAATTCCTAAATATATCTTTTCTGAATTTCTACATGAGATCAAGAAAATTTTGTACACAAACACACACACACGCGCGCACACAGAGAGAGAGCCAAATGCAAAAAGCAAATATATATATATTCCACCACAACATATATATATATATATATATATATATATATATATATATATATATATATATATATGTTGTGGTGAAATCTTCGTTGTCAAGTTTTTATGGCCTGTTTGGTCAAGGAAGAAAGACACAGATGTAAATGCGAGTGTTAGTTAGAAAGTGGAAGTGTATATACAAAAGGTATAGTAACACTGTGTCTCGATTATCTCTAGACTGCGCCTTAACTTTCACATGACTGCCTCACATATGCGTCCTCAGAAGTCACGCAGATTATTATTTATTGACGGAGTCCATTCCTATAGATAGGGCACCATAACAATATATATATATTGTCGTGGGATCTCCCCTTTTTCTATGATAATGGACTCGACTTGAGTAACATATACTCCTATCATAGAGCGAACAGAGACTGATCCGTTGTAATTACAGTACGAGTACCATAAAGGTGCTTAAGTTACCGAGAGATACCAAAGTTCCTCAGAGAATACAGTGTCAGTAATCATACTAGCTCTGATCTACACTCAGACAGAATAGTATTACACGGAAATACGTGTTCCAGCATGGTTTCACTTCAAAGATTATATATATATATATATATATATATATATATATATATATATATATATATATATATATATTCCTTACTAATCGTATTCCTGGATTACTAACCTGCGATCCAGTTGTATCTTTACGTTTAGCAAATCTTTTTTCTATCTCAAATATCTGTTTTGTTGTTCTTTATTTTGTGCGGTCCCTCATTCGGAGTCCACCAAAACTTGGCAACAAGATTCGAACGCGAGTCGACACACCGACTTTGACGAAGGATTCGATCTTGCATACACAACAACAATTTAATGACAAAGGATTCGAACTTAACCACGAAGGATTCGATTTCAAGTCGAACACAATAACTTACCGATGAAAGAGCTCATACAGAACAACGACAAAACCATAGTGTCACACAAGTCTGCCACAAGTAATTTGGCGACCTTATTGCAGATAATCTGTTCTTATAACAACTTTGGAACGAAAAGAGATAGAAAGAAAAATTTTAAAAATGTATTTGAAAGTCGCAAACAGGAAAGTTTTCACAAAATATTTTTAGAAGATTAAATGCAAAAAAAAAAAAACCAGTAAAAAAGTGAAACCCCCTCACGAAATCAAAGCAACAAACCATGGATGGCTTTCAAAAAGGAATACTAAAAATCATAAAAAGAAGTGACGAAAGACAATTAAAAATCAAAGAAAAATAAATGGAAGCACAAATTACATTAGAGAAAACAAATGGAAATTGAAAGGATAAATGAAGAAAAACAAATAAAAATTCAAAGAATAAACAAAATAAGACAATTACAACTTCAAGAACTATTACTAAAATTGACAATCAACACACAAGAAAGGAACACGGAAAAAAGAGGCACATTTTCACAAGACGCCGTCTGGAATGCGATAGTGACCTTTAGTAACTCTATTGTTGATGAGAAAGATTTTGGAGATTATTACAGATGCTATGAAGACATTTTTAATATTGATTGTCAAAACTGGATTGAAAAGAAAAAGTTAAGGCAATTGCTCAAAAAATTAGAGGCGGAGGAATACACAAAATTTGTAGATTATATTCTGCCAAAGAAGACAAATGACTTAACATTGAATGTGGCAGTGACATGCCTCACGGAACTATTCAGTCCAAAGATTTCATTGTTTCACAAAAGGTGGAAATGCCCCAATCTTGGAAAAGGCGAAGACTAGGACTATAAGATATTCGCCGCAATCATCAACACGCATTTTGACGACTTTAAATTGGCAGAGCTAACTTCAGATAACTTTAAATGCCTTATATTTGTTCAAGGATTAGTCGCTGCTAAGGACAGCGAAATGCATAAAAGAATGATTACCAAACTACAAAATGAACCAGGTTTAACGATGCAAAAACCATCAGAAGATTGCCAAAATTGCCTAAGTATCAGAAGAAAAGTAATATATATATATATATATATATATATATATATATATATATCTTTCAATTTTTAAACGAGTTATTTCGCTACCTTGGTTTCCACCATGAGTGGTTTCTTCAGGCGATTTTTAATAACTTTTTTTGTTATTAAAAATCGCCTGAAGAAACCACTCATGGTGGAAACCAAGGTAGCGAAATAACTCGTTTAAAAATGAAAAATATTCAAAATTTCTACATTATAATTGTATAGAACACATTTTAATACAAATGTGTACTGGGCTAACCATATTAGGACCAAAAACTAAGTATCAATCACTCAATCAATCAATCAATCAATCAATCAATATATATATATATATATGCGTGTGTGTGTGTAATCATGTCAAATCCATAAAAGGAGAAGATAATCAAAATTGATCAATTTAATATAAATTTTAAAAGCGATAAATCTATACAAAGAGATCATTGGTGACTATCTACAGCAAATTGTACTATTAATAAAGAAAATCTGTTTAGATGATGGGTTGAGTTTTCCATTATTTCATTAAAATAGATTTTTTTATCTTATTAACCATATAATATAATTAGATTATAAAATGTAAAGGTAAATTTTTTATGCAATTTTATTTTTATATAAATATTATTCGCGACACTTTTTGATTGAATTTTAAGATTGTAAATTTGGTAAGTTAAAGGAATCGTGCAATGGCTCACGCATTTTTTCCTCATAAATATATTTTTGTCATTAATTTAATGTATCTTTTTTAACTTTTACCACCAAATGGCAGCTATTCTGCTCCGCCAGCCAAACTGACAAGTATTTTTTCGTTTTTTTCCCCCTTTATTTGTTTCTATCTTTTTCTTTTTCCCTTTTCCTTTCGTTTTCGCTAATCTTATTTCCGTTTTTACACACACACACACACACACACACACACACACACACACACATTGCTAAAATGACTTGTTTTCATTGAAGAGACGATTGTTAAATCCAATCGTTGAAATAGCTGTATGTTTTTGAAAAATTCGTTTTTCTTTATATGCAAATAAATTTAATAAGTTAGGAAGTGCGTTGTGTTGCAATGTAGATATCGACTCGGAACAACAAATCGGGGCGGCCGAGTTCGAATTCCAGTTGCATTCACTGACGGTATTAATAGGACAGATTGGGTTCTGTAGCCTTGGCTAGCAACCAATCTACCGCAGAAAGCAATGGCAACCTACTGTGGGATAATGTTCTGCCCAGTCAGTCATGTCACTTTCGAGACATGATCGCCCAAAGCGTGTATCACGTATGACACTTAACTGACTGAAATGAATTCAATCACGTTGAGATCTCTGGCTGGACCAGTTTCAATATTTCATTTTTAAAGATTAATATTGATAAGATCAGTTTACGATTTACCTTCAAGCCGCTTCCTTTCGGATTTATAAATATTATTTGCTCCTATTATCTATTATCTCTTGGATTTAATCCCAGAAATTTTGTACACTTCAATATGGAAACATTTACTCTGAAATATTCCCTAAAAATATCCTATATTCGGAACTTTACACCATTAACATCTCCCTCACGGAATATAATTGCAGACTTTGTGAAGAGATTGCGATGGAAAAACTATTTCTACTTAAAATCGGCTGATACTTCGGACCACCAAGCAAAAACATACTATCTCAAAATACAAAGAACCCCACCTTTTGCAAATTCCCAAATTCCTTCAAGAAAGAGCTCTCTCTCTCTCTCTCTCTATATATATATATATATATATATATATATATATATATAAACTTTAATTTAAAACAGTGCTTAATATAAAAATAGAATAATGAATATTTATTATTAATTATTACTTTAGAAGATGTACAAACTACGAGTTACTGCAAAATTGCACATTTTGTTTCGACATTGGAAGAACAATGTCTCATCAAGTCGCGAGTAATGGTGGCAATAAACTTTTTTTTTAATTAAAAGAAATCACTACTTTCTTTTAAAAGAAAGAGGGCAGAAAAGATGAGAATAACAAGATGAGAAATCAAGCAAAGAAAAGAAAGAGGGAAGAGAAACATACAGAAGAAAAAGAAAGCAAGAGCAAAAACAAGAGAGAAAGCACTAAGAGGAAAGAACTAATAGAAACTCCTAAGAGAGGGAAATTTTAATTTTAGGCGGGAAGTGAATTGTAGACAGATGTAGATATCGGTTACATGGTGTCTGGGTTCAAATCTTTTTGCTTTTAAAAAACAAACAAACATATCTCTATAACAGAAAAAAAAAAGAGGAAAAGGAGAGACAAAAAAGAAGTAGATAGCAAAGAGGAGAACGAAGAGGAAACAGTGAGAAAATGCACAGAGAAAAGAAAGGGGAGAGACAACAGAAACGTCTAAGAAATAGTAATTTCAAATTTTGGCCAGAAGTAAATTCAGACAAATATAGACATCATTTACATTGTTTCAAACTAAATGCTTTGACATTTTCAAAATAAGAATGAAATCACAGACACAAACAGAGAAATTGTTCATAAAATGTAAATTTGAGGATATTTAAAAACTTAACACGAAGATATAAATTCATTAGTCCTAATATATTAAATTGGGGAAATAAAATAAAAGAAACAAAATTAAAATTAAAATTTAAAATTAAATAAAATTAAAAGTAAAATTAGCATTAAAATAAAACTTAAAAGAAATCAAATTAAAAATAATATTAAAATTTAAATTTAAATTTAATGCAGTAAATTTGTAATGGAAAATAAAGATAAAATGACATAAGAAGATAGATCATATAGTTTAAGTAAATTATTAAGATAGTAAGATTAATACTGTAAAATGTTTAAAATTCCTAGTTTCATTCCTTAGATTTTATAATACCAGCAGGATTGCAAGGTTAATTCTTTAATATGTTTACAATTTACTGTAGTTTCACGCCTTTGATTTAGTAATATGTCACTTTTCACGTACTTAATAATTTCCATTTTTTTCAGACAAAGTAAACACAGTTCATTCATCGATCTAGATATTCTAGCTTGTTTGAGAAATTTCCATTTAACTTTAGGTGTTTTATTCTCTCCTTTTAACGTCCAAAAATATTTAGAAAATGAGGACATATTTTGATTATCCTTATTAGTAAAAGACGAGGGATGATTGTAAAACGCTTTTAAAACATTTCATAGTATTACGAATATAAGCTAGTAACTCTAGGATTTTCTACTGATGAAATAGAGCACATGTAGACAAGGGATTTAGTTAAACACTTATTAGACAAGGGGAATTTGTTGGCATTTCTACAATTACATAAGTTTTTACTACGCAGCAAATTAACATGAGTAGCAAAATTACTATTCTTATTGTTGTACTAGCAGTATAATCCGGCGTTGCTCGGGTGTAATGAAAGCTTTAAAACTAATCCGTGGTCCTGGAGCTCAGACTCTTTGGACGTTGGCACGAAAGACTAAAAAGCAATAGTTGTTTCCAGTTAAAGCTAAACCGTAGACTGAAAGAAAAATGAATGGATGTAAGTCAAATTTTGATTTCCTGGTATCGATATCAAATACGATTTTTTCGTAAAAAACTGAATTTTGAAGGCTAAATAAGTTTTCTGAGAAAATGGTATCATGGCTGAGACTAAGAACTACAATTATACCTACTTAGAGCCAAACCCGAAGCAAAACTAAAATAAAAGAGCTGAAAAAATACAGACAAACAGACACATACACAAACATCTTGCCGTTTACATATATATATATATATATATATATATATATATATATATATATATATATATTATCGATTTTCTGCACTATTGTAAGAACTGCAATCTTGAAACTTCTGAATATCTTTCCTTATGTCTTTTTCTATGAGTGTATACAATTTTATTAAAATCGGACCACTCCTTCTATAACCCGATTTTCTCGATTATCGATTTTCGATATTTATCGGAGTTACCTCGACACAAAACCTAGCTAAGAACACTCGCAGACGCTGATAGTACAACTGTGTAAACATTCAAGAAAATCGGTTCAGTCGTTTCGGAGCCTATAGGTAACGGACACACACACAGACACACACACACATACACACACAGAGACAAAGTTCCCTTTATAAATAAGTTTAGATAGTTTCAATATATTATTGTTATGTAAGTTGTTTTTTTTATACTTTGTTAGAGCAACTATAACGGAGTTTTGGAGTATTTCTCTCAAAAATGTTTCTTAAGAGTCTACGTTTAGGATAATGTTTATCAATGAATTTTGATGGGGCTTTTCCTTCTTAACCTTTTATTTGAAGTCGTGTTTGAATATTAACATCATGATGATGTTATTATGCGTTTCATTTTTGTTGTCGCTTTTGCTGAAACTCCTAATATGCCGTCATTTCAGTTATTTCTCCGTTTATGATTTTCTACTGATAGTTCACGAATTTTAAAGAAGGATGGTCCTCGCTACGACCTACTGACTTCATTTACTCAAATACTTTTTTTGCCATTCATCGAAAAAAGGAGTTGTGTACAGGTAATCGTTGGCCCATAACTGAACAAGTTTATTGCCATGAATATCATTCATATGTAAGTTTAGATATAACAAGTCAATTTAAAAATATGACGAATTTTCGAAATACTTGATCATTTGTATGGAAACTACGACTATATAATAATAAATATCCATAATATCCTACATTTATGGTACGACTCAGAGTTTCATGTAATCTGCAGTCATAAGTTATTTATTATGAATTTGTTGTATAATGCCTTGGTCAGTGTGGAATTTTGCCGGAAAGTGCATTTTGCACTGAGCGATGTTGCTGGCTGTAAAGCAACGCAGATGCAGCCTGAGTTTTGGTTTTGACTAGCGAGGTTAGAAGGGTCAACACCCGGGATGATACGGAGTGCATCGGAATCTACAGGTGTCAGTGAGGACAGCTTTATAAGTGACGTCAGCTGTCACAGTTTAAGTTTTACAGTTGGAAAAAGTAGACAGCAGTCATTTTGCTGTTTGGCTGCCTCGATTCGTATGTGCTGACTGGTATCTGTGTGCGCTGATAGACCTACGAAACCACTCCCTCTTTGGTAAAAAGACCAGAATAAAAATAATGAAATATTTTTTATGCTATATATTGATGTCCGTCGATTTTACCAGTTGGGAGAAAAACACAGTCATTTTGAAGTTGTTTTAATATTTCGATTTATATTATGTCAAGAAGATAATCAGAATTCAATTCTGGCAGATTCTCGCCGAATTGTCACGAGCATATAGGGCGTCATTTATGAGGAAAAAAACCCGTCAAGTTGGTTGCGGGTTGTTTTCGACGAAGAAGAAGAAGAAGCAATTTATTCAGATATTTGGCAACCCACTAGTTTGTACTATTTCTAATTTATTTTTTTTAATCATTTCACCCCGAGCAAGGCGGAAACGCCACTGATGTGCAGGGGGCTACATAAATGTAAAAAGATTAATTAGAAAAGAGTGAGGAGTACAAACTAGTTAGAAAGGAACAATAGAGAGCTGAGAAAGCAGGTGAGATGACAGATACATAGGTGGAGAGAAAGGGAAGGTTATACAGGGGAGGGGAGAGAGCTAGAGGCCAGTGGTTAGTAGATGAGTACTGACTTTGCATTTAAATTTCTGGAGGTTGTAGCCGTCAGGAAAGCAAGAATACGGGAGTGAGTTCCACAGGCGGGAAGTGCGAGAGAGGAAGCTGCAGAAGTAGAATTGTCGTCTGCATTTGGCTAACCTGACTGTGAATGGGTGGGACCCAGTTGCCAGTCTGGTTGCACGGGTAAACACTTGTTGAGGAGGCATCAGTGACTTAAGCTCATCCGAGCAGAAGCCATGAAATTATTTATAGAAGAGACAGAGTGAGGCCACATTTCGAGCCGCCAGATCAGTACCTATCACATTACAGACTCTCCTTTGGAGCTTGTCAAGATCACTGAGGAGAACGACAGGGGCACCTGACCATAAATGGCAGCAGTACTCCATGCACGGACGGATGGTTGACTTGCATATATGCAGGATGGATTCAGGTGGAAAAAACATCCTGGATCGACATAGTGACCCAATCTTCTTAGCAGTAGATTTTGCTATGGATTCAATATAGTGGTTCCATTTGAGGTCTGAGGACAGGGTAAGTCCGAGGAGGCGTAGTGTATTACTCTCAGGGAGAATCACTTGGTCCATGCTTATGGGAGGCAGAAGAGGTTGCCTGTAATGGTTGACAGACAACAGCGTGGTCTTAGATGAATTGAAGTTGACAAGCCACTTCTTGCCCCAGTTCACCACAGAGTGTAGATCCCGCTCAAGGTCAGCAGCGAGATTATGTCTGTCCGCCACGACAGGTTTCTTACTGGAGCGGGAGTATATTGTAGTGTCATCTGCGTAGATGCCTACTTGGGACTTGATCTCATCTGGGAGGTCGTTGATGAAAATAAGGAAGAGCGTCGGGCCCAGGATAGAGCCCTGTGGGACACCAGCATTCATGCTGTAGGACGAAGAGGCATGCCCATTCAGAACGACCTTCATTTTGCGGTTATTTAAGAAAGATTGGATTAGGTCAAGCAGGCAACCGGTAATACCATAACTGCGTAGTTTGCATAGGAGGTCAGAGTGCCAAACCCTGTCGAAAGCCTTGGAGATGTCCAGAGCAACCGCGCGAGCCTCGTCGGACTCATCAAGGGCCTGTAGCATGTACTCCGTTACGGTTGTTAGCAGGTCGGCCGTGGACCTGTCAAAGCGGAATCCATATTGCCTGTCAGAGAAGAGTTTGTGGGCGGTGAGCTGATGAACTATTTCAGCATTGATTATAGCCTCGAATACTTTCCCGAATATATATATATATATATATATATATATATATATATATATATATATATAATTATACTTTTGAACATGTGCAAACTACTAGGAAATTCTACATTTTATATCGGCATTGAAAGAACAATGTCTTATCAGGTAGTTTATAGTGATGGCAATAAAGGCTTTGTTGAAAAAAAATTAAATTAAAAAGAATCAATTTAATTTTTAGATAAAACTTTTATTACCTTCTGTATCTACTACCTGATGGGACATTGTTTTTTCAATCTCGAAACAAAATGTACAATTTTATAGTAGATTGTAGTTTGTACATGTTCTAAAGTATAATTTATAATATATATTCATGGCTCTATTTTTATAATGAGCACTGTTTTAAATTGATGTTTTGAACGTTGCAATGATTTTCTTCGTTCCTTATTCCTTTATATATATATATATATATATATATATATATATATATATATATGGGCTGTGTGTGTGTGTGTGTGTGTAACTTCGAGGTAAATTTACATTGAAGGACATTGCGGCAATTTCTACTTATTTTCGCATGAATAGATTACTTTCTTCTTTAATTAAATCTTCATCCTTTAAGTCTAAATTGTGTTCAGATTTATAAACAATAGACGAGTAATACACTGAGTGAACTCCTGTTTGAGCTTTTAACTTGACTTTTCTTTGGGGGCGCGATGTATAGCTTACATAGGAAATCAAAAACTACGAAACTACGGTCTTAATATCTAAATCTTATAATAAATGCTGTTATGAGAATAAGAATTCAAAGTCTGATTTTGAGGAGTTAGAGAGTTTGACACACACAAGGCAAATCGACGGCAAGTTGTGCGAAGGAAACAGCAATCAACCTAACTAACGAGCATATAAAAATCAGTGGCAACAGTGTAAGATCTTACTTATAACTACCCAAGATTGGAAATTATGAACAGGCATGATCACCTTGAGGAACGTCGTGTATAAAAGAATAATCTTATGGAAAATGAATTCATTAACAATCAATTAAATTACAGTTGAACTTTCCATTCTTTAAACCTTTATTTTCATTATAGACGTTGAGGATTTTATAAGTAAACCAATGTTAAAGCACATTTCTTTAACACATAGATTTGTACAGTCGGTACAAGCATAAAGCTTCGCAGTATCCCAAAATATAGCACGGCTAATTCAGTTTTCTCGAACTTAAACACAAATATTTATAACTATTTATATTTTATTTCTGGCATGTGCGGGTAGCACAATCCTTATCGGCGCAGAAAGTGTACTCGGCGTGTCGAGTTCAAATTTCAGCGTAGCGTGTTGCATTCAGTTTTTACACGTATACCCTTGGGAAAGACATGAAACTATTTCTTCTCCTTCTATCTATAGATTAAATATTAGAGTAAATTGATCTCTCGATCTTGGAGTGACAACCGGCCTACAAGGGTTACTCTGAATTTAAGACAGTGGAGAAGACAATGGTGAAGTACTTCAGTACCTCTCTGAATAAGTCATGGTAATTCCTATACAATAAAGAATTGGAAACTGTGGAGAGATATGTTCACTTATGTTCAGAAAGGACATGGATATATTTTGGTACATTATCTGTGTACCTGTCTATTGATTAATGTCCAAACCATTCAGCGTTCATAATTGCTATCTGCAAAATAAAACATAAAAAAGGAATCGATTGATTGGATTTTCAGATCTAATAACCTTTTCTTTAAAAACAAAAAATATTTTTAAGTTGTAAGAATTTTTTTTAGATAATAATGATTTACTCGCACAAGACTTACTAATTAACTTATATCTGAGGAAGAAGTGGTGGATTCAGTTTTTATGAAGTTATTCGAACGTGAGTAATCATCATTGAAATTAGACTTCACCTCTCCGATTAACAATTCTGAGCCATTATCCATCATACCAGCTGCACATCCAAGCTTACAACACTTGCCATTCACAAGCGGTCACCTAGTTATGTACTGACCAGACTCGACGTTGCTTAACTTCAGCGGTCGTAGAAGAAACGTGTTTCAACCTGATATGACTGTAAGCCCCAAAGAAAGAAAGTTAACATGCAGATAAGATTAGATACAAAAAACAGTTTTATTGTATGTTTTTTTTTATTGATTTGGCATGAATTTTTCTTTTCTTTTTCTTCCAGTTTCTCATTTAAGCTTTGTCTTATTAGTTCCCGAGAAAAATCCTCGCCTCCTTGGTTACTTTCATCCCTGTCTGAAATCCCCAGACGCCAATGTACATTGTCTTTTGCCGTCAACAGGGCAAGCAGTTACCTATCTCAGCTGCGAAGTGAGCCTGAAGCCATTTTGGTACACAATAATACGGGATTGTGCACAGACAGGGTTTATTAGTTATGGCTCGCAGGCGTACACCAGTTACAAATGATAAAAAGCGATATTAAAGCGACATTATGTCTTTAAAATAATACACTTTTTTCGACTCCATGCACGTCTTTGTTTGTATATAAGAAGGAAACTTGTCTTGTTTTTTTTATTTATGGATATTTTTTCTTCGTTTAGTGTTTAAAGGGTTGCTTTTGATCTAAGAATTTGATCGCAGACATTTTTGTTTTACATCGTGCCGTGGAGGATATGTAAACACACCAGCAAGAGGAACCGGTGTTTTTCGGGTTAAAATAGATTCTGATGTCACCATTAGCTTTTTTGGTTATTTACCATTGTGTTAATTAAATCAGTTGATGAAACAATGGTTTTAAAATATATATTAAATAAGGAAAGTAAATAGAACGC
This sequence comes from Ascarosepion bandense, assembly GCA_037127315.1. Lineage (NCBI taxonomy): Eukaryota > Metazoa > Mollusca > Cephalopoda > Sepiida > Sepiidae > Ascarosepion > Ascarosepion bandense. The sequence goes on along the minus strand of JBBBDQ010001618.1, from coordinate 884,485 downwards.
GGACTTGTCTGTAAAATGCGAGATGAAAAACTTCTTGTTTTTGTGCTTTTTATGCACCGCAATAAATAATCAAAATTTATTCGCTATTTATCCATTTGAAGGAAGACGAATGTTTGATGATTTTTTTGATCTAATTTTAAATTATTACTTTTTTGAAAGTTTATTAAAAAATGAAATAGTTGTATCAGTTTCTTGTCTGTAACGTGTCGCGCCAAATCATGTCTATTCATTTCGTCTAGTTATCGACATTACTAAACATGTAAAATTGTGTTAAAACAAATCCTGAATTCTTAAAGTTTTAAATACATGTCAAAACCAAGAGTACGGAAATTTAAATATGTGGGAAGCGATTTTAACAGTTGATGGAAAACGTGATGCCAAAATCTGATAAATAGATAGCATTGCAATCCAAAATGAAGAATTAAGAAAGAGGAAAATTTCACTACAAACTAAACAGTTTACTGACAGACTATAAAATAGCAATCTTCCCATATGGAACTGAAAATGTTCTCAGAAGTGAAGAGATGACATGATATTTAAAGCTAAAAAATAGTTTTAAATTATAAGAATTTGGACTTAGTGATGCTTTAGTGATACAACCGTTTTAATTATTTCATAGCTGAGAAGAGAAGAGGTGGATAGCTGAGAAGAGAAGAGGTGGATTCATGCCTTCATATATCATCTGTATATTCAAGGTAAAAGCGCCTGGTATTCCCGAGCGGTCATTCATCTCGATATTACCAGATTCATCGCTGCTTAAATTCGGTGATCTTTCTAGAACCGGTGTTTCCACGGCATATGACCTTGATACGATGAGATGATTTGAGGCAACAAATATGTATTTTAACTGATCCATTGATGTATTTGATTTGTTTAGCCTTTATTATTTCCACATCCTGAATGCAGGCTATGCTTCATCACTGCTTTCATCCGAATATTCTAGATCACACTTTATCATTTGAAAATGTTTATCTTCAGCCCTATTTCATGCAGGTCTAACCACTCTCCTCATCCGAAAAGTCTGGTCGGGTATTCTCGTCTCAGGACACTTTAAGAGAACTACTAATACAAAGTAACACAGTACTGAGACATGACTGACTGGGCAGAAGATAATCCCGCAGTAGGTTGCCATTGCTTTCTGCGGTAGACTGGTCGCCGACCAAGGCTATAGAACCCAATCTGTCCTGTTATTTAACCCATAACTGGAAGGAATAGACGGATTAATACCTTTCCCAAGGGTATTTGCGCGTAAGTGAATGCAATGAATTCGGCTGGAATTCGAACTCGGCCCCCCGATTTCTCGTTCCGAGCCGATATCCAATGCACCACAACGCACATCCATGAGTACATTAGTTATTTTAGTTGTAAACTTCGGGTTGATTGAAACAAGTTCTGATCCAAGTCGTCCATGCCAGTATTTAGATATACAAAAACAAGTACAGATCACACATTACTAAGACGTTTATCTATCTAAAATGTGTGTGATCTTAGGATATTTATTTTTATAATCATATCGCCCCAAGTAAGGCATTTTACTACCACTGTTTTGAAGGGGATTACATAGGAGGAAAGTTATGAGAAAGAGTGACCGATTTTAGGGGGTGTCAGGAAGTGGGTAAAAGAAGGATGAAAATACTGATGAGAGTGGAGTGGAAGGAGAAAAAGCACGAGAGAAAGAGAGAGAGAGTGAGAGAGAGAGGATGTAGGTTAGTGAAATGACTACAGATTTTACATTTAAATTCTTGGAGATTGTAGCTGTTGGGGAAACAAGTAAACAGAAGGGAACTATACAGGCGGGAAGAGCGAGAAAAGAAGCTGCTGGAGAAGAATTTGCGTTTACACTTCATTGGTTTTACAGTATTTATTTAGTTATAAAAATGATTAATAGAAAATCCCATGAAGCCATTTCTGACATTAAATGAAAATGAGTATACAACAGCGATGAAAGATACTACTACTACTACTACTAATAATAATAATAATAATAATAATAATAATAAAAATAATTATAATTTCGATGAATATGATAAGGAGCACATTCTGAAAAAATATCAAAATCATTGACTGATTTGTTTTTAGGGTTTATCTATCTTGTTAGGTTATTTAAAGCCAGAAAATACTTTTAGATTGCAAGAATATTTTTTAGAGATAATAATAATAATTTAGTGTAACAAGTTCTAATAATTAACCCATAACTGGGAGACAAGAAGTTGATTCATAGCTTTCCCTAGAAGATGTGAGCGTAAGGAAACATAATGATCCCGACCGGAATTGGAACTCGGCTCTCTGATTAACATTTTGAGCCATTATCCATTACACCACTGTCACATCCGAGCATACAACAACTGGTTTTCCCAAGCTTTTACCCATCTCTGTACTGAGCAGGCTCGACGTTGTTCAACTTCGTTGATCGATGTTTGAAAGTTACGTGCCCGCAAGCCGATATTCATATTTCATTTAGTTGACTTTTAATAGCGTTTCCAAATATTGGCATTCTTTTTTATTTTATAAGTCAATAGTCATCTCCCTAACATGCATCCTCTCTCTCATGCTCCTTTCTTCGTCCACTCGACTCTCATCAGTATTCTCATCCTTCTCTTACTCTTTTCTTTACACCCCCTGTAACCTGTCACTCTTTCTCATAACTTTCCTCCTATGTAACCCCCTGCACAACAGAGGCAGTAAAATATCTTGCTTGCCATGACACGATTATTAAAAAAATACCATATCGCTTTAGGAAGCAGTTCTTTCTGGCTCTCGATCTTTTCGATGTTGTTTAACTTCGGTGGTTGTACAGGAACCGGTGTTTCAACGTGATATGGCCGTAAGTCTTCACATGAGCAAGGTTACGTCAACAGTTCGAATTCTTCAGTTAATTCATTTCTGGTTCAGTGGCACCGGTAAGCCTCTTGAAAAATCTGTCTTTAAATACGAAGAAATGAAAAAGAAATTTCCCTGACAGGATGTTTAGACTGAAACGAAATGAAAAAAAAAAAATCGCTATTATAATTAATGCCACCATGAATTGCTTACGTATAGAATATTAGTTATTAAATGTAAATTTTCTTATCTTGTGTACAGTGTTTTGTTTTACACTATTTTTTCGTTTGATCAAATTCAATCTTCTTGCTCACAACGCATCAATGTATATAAAGTTAAGCCAAACATTGTGACCCCGATTAAAGATTTGGTTTATAAAGAATAACACACTTATTTTTTTCATATTCTAGTTGCTCTATGATGTTTCCTTGCACATTTCAGCTATTTGCATAGTCGAAAATAAAAAAGAAAAAATAGGTACACATTGGTAAGACCAGGTAGTTAAAATGTAAAGCTGATGACCACGAGGTCTGTAGTTTTAGTATAAATACTAACTGCTGCGATTGTTCTAGAAAATACAACCAGTGCACAAACATGCTGGGTTTATTTTATTGTCATCCTAATCTGATTATTTTAGACACAGAAAGGAAACTACAAGACCTCCAACAAAAGGTAGCTGAAGAGAGTGACAAGAACGGACTACAAATAAACTGCAAGAAAACCGAATGCAGGGTCATCAACAAAAAGGGCAGCCCAAAATGCCAAATACAGGTGGGGGATACTAAAATCAAGCCGGTACAGAAATTTAAATACCTTGTAAGTGTTCTAACAGAAGACGGAAAGTGCGACACTGAGATCCGAAGGCGAATTGGCATGGCGAAAGTGGCATTCCAGAAGTTGAGTAAAGTATTAAGATACAGGAAACTTTCACTAGAAACAAAGAAGAAAGTACTGGATTACTATGTGATGTCGGTTCTTCAATATGGCAATAAATGTTGAACAATATCTTCGAAGATGAAGGAAAAACTTGAAGCAGCTGAAAAGTGGTTCTACAGAAGGATGCTGCAAATATCATAGACCGAGCATATGAGCAATGACGAGATTTTGGAAAGGATGGAAACGAAAAGGAAATTAATACTGAGATTAGGAAGAGACAACTACATTTCCTGAGAGATGCAATGAGAAAGGATGGCTTGGAGAACCTGATACTAACAGGCCAGATAGAGGGAAAAAGAGACAGAGGAAAGAAGCGGATAACATATTTGAAGGACCTGATCAGGTGGATGACGGAACGAGGGTTGCAGGGAGCAACAGGAGAAAGCGTGCTAAGAGCCACCAGTCATTGGACTTTTGCGTAAATATTCCCTTTTAACCTGCTAGTAACGATAAGAAACTGCTAGAATTTTCTCATGGTGAGAACTCATCATGACTGATGCGAACTTCAAAGAGGAGAGTAACTCACTGCGTTTTCTTGGTGTCAAGTTTTCCATTGACATGAAATGGAATGATTATATTGAATCAGTTGCTAACTCTACTGTTGAGAAAGTCAAATAACGACATCGTAATGATATTTTCATGACCTCAATCTATCTTACACATTTATATGTCTAGCATTCAACAGCGCATCTAATATTTCTGCTGAATTTTGTATGGTGCTTCTGCTATATAAGCAGACTTTCTTGACAAAATCCAAAGCAGAATCGGCAAGATTATCGGCCCTGACCTGGCATCTCTGTTTCATCGAATAGCGTAAATTTCCTTTTACTCGTCTATAGATACTTACACGGTAATTCTTCTGAATGATTTTCCCCGTTGGTAATGCGACCTGGCAAATTTAACCACAGTAATAGATTGGCAGCCAGTTTTATTAATTTAACTGTTGATATTGCTAGTTAACACCTGACGTTTTACCCGTGGGTTCTTTTCTACTTTTCCCTTGTGTAACTCTATTTCGGCTTTATGCTTTTGATTTCAACGACGTTTCAAAAATTAAAATGCTATCACAAGCCCTTGCATCTTTGACTTTGACCGCATTTCTTGGAATGGAACGGTTAAACAACAAAAAAGAAAAGAAAAAAGAAAAAAAGAGTTTTTTCTATGAACTGTTCACAAAATTCCTGCTGAGATAAAATTTTGGTTTAGCTGTTCAATATAATTTTTACTCCAGAACCCTAGATCAATATTAAATAAAAAGATGATTTGCGTAATTTTCTTTTCTTTTACAGTGATGTATAAGGCCGCGGAGCCACTCGAGATAGGAGCTTACATAGGAAGATGAATAGTTTATACCTACAAGTAGGGAAGATAACAATTTACCCAATAATGGAACAGGTTAAGATTCTAGTTATCAGGGAAATAACCTTTTTCAAGTCGGTTCCACAGTACAGTAGTTTTTGGTAAAATGCTACCCAAATGGATCTCACTTTTCACCAATGGAATGCGGTGGGAATGGGTGTGTTGCATGGCAGGTCATAGCCGTGAGGGCTGGAATTGGCCATGGTGAATAATAAAGATTACGTTTGTTATACTGGAAAAAGAGGCGATGGTGGTTTGCAACAAATGTTGCGATTTGGAAAGAGCGACTTTCTACATAAACAGTCCAATTCTATTAAACCATTGAGAATGATAGAATGGCACTAGAGATACACCAAAAGAATTCGTTTTAGATTATTTTCAATGTCTAAATATATTCTGAAAAATTTTCTATTGGATTTTATTATTCGGAGTTCTGGCTATGATGACCCAAAAGGACTGATCTATTGTTGTTTATTTAACTTGGATATCGGCTAACTCTTCAGTGAAATCTAAACCTTGGCAAATGTCCAACATTTATAACGATTAAAATATCGATTGACTGTAGAGTGACTTTGTGCGCGCGGTTGTGGGTAAAGATGGTGTAAGCTATCCAGAACACAATCAGACATCGAACTTTGCGAGAGAAAAAAGACTGAAGCAAACAACCGTTGCAAGCAGAACTTATGCGGCCTTAACGATTTCAAATAGAGACGTTCTCACAAGAGACGCTAGCAACATGGTAAGATAGAAGCTGTAATCTCAGAGGCGGAGAGTAGGTAGCGTACAGGAAACTACGTCCGCCAGACGATATTTGATTCAAGAATTTAGATTTTTTTCAGAAGGAAAATAGCAAGTAAATAAAAATAACATCTTTGTTTATTAAACTGAACATTTTTACATCCACTTATATTATTTTTGTTTTGTATATTTTCCTTTCTTTCTTTCTATGTTTTGCTATTTTTAATAAAATTTATAATATTTAGGTTCTAGAATTCTATTTCATCTTTTTTTTAGCAGGATGGGATTGTAGATAACGAAGAATGAATTTGGTTTCGTTTCTATATCTTGGAATAACTTCTGATCGATTCTTTAGGCGATTATCTTATTCTAGAAAGGATACGTAAGCAACGTAATTAGATTTCGGCATTAGTCCTAAAGAAAAGAAAGGTGGAAAAGCCGATTTCTTTTTTCCCCATTTCTTTTATTTTGTAGTGGCTTATATTTCCCAAGATCCTTCGTAGTGAATTGATATAATTTGAACGTTGCATATTGATAACTATTACATCATGTTGCACTTAGAAATACGCAATAAAAAAATGGAATCACTAACAAAATAGTGAAAATAAATGTTTGAGCCTGTTAGAAAGTCAGTCAGTCCGTTAAGTGTCATACGTGATACACGCTTGGGCGATCATGTCTCTTTCGGGACATGACTGACTGGGCAGAAGATTATACCGCAGTAAGTTTCCATTACTTTCTGAAGTAGACTGTTTACCGATTAAGGGTATACAACCCATTCTGTCCTATTATTTAACCCATAACTAGAGGAAAGAGACAGATTAATACCTTTCCCAAAGGTATTTTTTAATTATACACTATAAAATGTATCCCGGCCAAAAATATCTGTCTATATTTCCTCAGTCGTGATTCTACCCTTCCGCAGAACCACGACTGGTTTAGTGCTCTCTGTCTTCGGGCAGAGAGCGCTCTCCACCCAAAGTCAGAGAGCTGACTGTGTCATAGTAGCAGAGACAACTGCCAACTGCAACGGTATTTAGATTCCTTCCCACTTAAAGCGAAATGTGACACAAAGTCTTTTTAATGTGGGTCCTCCAAGCCATATAGCCAGGCCAAAAATATCTGTCTATCTTTCCCCAGTGGTGATTCTACACGTCGGTGGAACCGCGACTGGGCTTGGGCTCCCAGCCCGAAGGCAGAGAGCTCTCTCCACCCGATATCAGAGTGCCGACAGTGTCAATATTAGCAGTGGCAACAGCCAACTGCAACGGTATTTAGTAACCTTCCCACTGAAAGCAAAATGTGACACAAAGACTTTTTAATGTAGGTCTTCCCTGCCATATAGCCGGGACAAAAAATATCTATTTATTTTTCCCTAGTCGTGATTCTACCTTTAGGCGGAACCACGACTGGGTTAGTGCTCTCTCTCCTAAGAATTGATATCAATTAATGTAATAATGTATGTATGGCGAGAAATAATTCATGGAGTTAGGATTCTTTTCCTGTCTATAGTTGTTTTTTTTTTTTGCAAAATCAAAGTAAATAAAAATTTGAATAAAGTATGAGAAACAGAAACTAAAAAAAAAAAAACAGAAAAAAAAATCGAATGAACTTTTAACATTGATTTACTAAAATTAGCTTCGACTGACACTAGGTGGTCTACAGCTATATCGTTTTGAATACACCGGTTCCCGTCCGATCACCAAAGTTAAGTAACATCAAACCTTGTCAGTACTTAAATGGGTGACCATTTGGGAATACCAGGTGCTGTAAACGTAAGGACCAAGAATGGTCCAGCGGTCTTCTACGTTTGGGGGTTGGGTGCAGGGCTAACAACCCTGCCCCGTAAAAAAACAGTTTGTTACAGAAACAGCAACAAAAAGTTGCTGCCCTATGCACCATCTGGGTGTGATGGATAAATGATGATGACACTAGGTGACATGTGATACACTCAATAATTACCGAATAATTTATATTCTTGAAAGAGAAATTAAATTGGTTTTATTAAATTTTTTAAAAATATTACAAAAGGTTAAAAATATGTATTATAATTACTGTTGTGGATTCCGGGTGAGGAACCGCACAAAATAATGAACAACAAAACAGATATTGAGATAGAAAAGTAGGTTATATTGAACGTAATATACAAACTTGAATGCAGGTTAGTAAATCCAGGAATGTTATGAGTAAAAAATAAACATACAAGTCTTGAAGTGAAGTTTTTGGAAATAATATATCAGTGTATATTATTTTAGCTAAGAGGATATCAGAGCGAGTCTGACTTAAGCTGATGCGGTAGTCTCTGGGCTGGGTGACTTCTGTAACTCATGGATCAATTACGGTACTGTCCGATAACTCGCACGGATCTCTACGATTACCCTCTCTCTCTCTCTCTCTCTCTCTATATATATATATATATATATATATATATATATATATATATATCTGTCTGTCAACTGCAACGGTATTTACCCACCTTCCCTTACTTAAGGTGAAATGTGACACAAGTTCTTTTTAATGTAGGTCTTCCAGGCCATATAGCTCTGCCAAAAATATCTGTCTATATTTCGCCAGTCGTGATTCTACCCTCCACGGAACCACGACTGGGTTAGCGCTCTCCACGCAAAGTCAGAAAGCTGACAGTGTCATAGTATTAGTGGCAACAGCCAACTGCAACGGTATTTAGTCACCTTCCTACTTCCCGCGTAAGGCGAGATGTGACACAAGGTCTTTTTAATGTGGGTCTTCCAGGCCATATAGCCAGGCCAAAAATATCTGTCTATCTTTCCCCAGTCGTGATTCCACCCTTCGGCGGAACCACGACTGGGCCAGTGCTCCTAGCCCGAAACCAGAGAGCGCTCTCCACTCAAAGACAGAGAGCTGACAGTGTCATAGCAGCAGAGGCAAATGCCGGCTGCGACGGTATTTACCAACCTTCCCACGCAAGGTTAGATGTGACACAAGGTCATTTTATAGTGGGTGTTCCCGGCTATATAGCCGGACCAAAAAATGTCTGTTTATTTTTCCCCAATCGTGATTCTACCCTTCGGCAGAACCACGACTGGGTTTGTGCTCTCTGCTCGGAAGCAGAGAGCGCCCTCTACCCGAATGCAAAGAGCTGACAGTGTCATAGCAACAGCGGCAAATGACGGCTGCGACGGTATTTACCAGCCTTCCCACGCAAGGCAAGATGTGACACATGGTCATTTTATAGTGGGTATTCCCGGCCATATAGCCGAGCCAAAAAATGTCTGTCTATTTTTACCGAGTCGTGGTTCTACCCTTCGGCAGAACCACGACTGGGTTTGTGCTCCTAGCCCGAAACCAGAGAGCGCTCTCCACTCAAAGACAGAGAGCTGACAGTGTCATAGTAGCAGAGGCAAATGACGGCTGCGACGGTATTTACCAGCCTTCCCACGCAAGGCCAGATGTGACACATGGTCATTTTATAGTGGGTATTCCCGGCCATATAGCCGAGCCAAAAAATGTCTGTCTATTTTTACCGAGTCGTGGTTCTACCCTTCGGCAGAACCACGACTGGGTTTGTGCTCTCTGCTCGGAAGCAGAGAGCGCCCTCTACCCGAAGGCAGAGAGCTGACAGTGTCATAGCAGCAGAGGCAAATGCCGGCTGCGACTACTCTTCTCTCTATGGCAGGAGTATATGTACACTTAGTTGAGACCATTATCATATACAGAATGGGGAGATCCCACAACAATTACTATTTACCTTTTTAGAAATAAGAGTGGAAACATGTTTTTATTTGTAATCTAAAAAATATCAACGAACTGTAATGTAAGAACGTTTTGAAGAAACATACGATAATATCTCGCTTTTTGAAACAATTAACATTGCAGAGGGAATGAAAAACGTATGCAGTATTAGCGGCGTCAAAGGAATAACCGTCCTTTTGACAAGCCGTTTTTTTACAGTCACAAAATTCAAATATAGGCGATTTAATTAAATTGCTAGATCTCAACACAACCAAAAAGAAAAGATTTGGAAGGAAACTGCCATCAGTACCAAAAAGAATAATAACAGTGAATGTGAGAAGTTTAATTTTCTGGGAAAAAAAAATTACTTTAAGAAAAAAACATTTTGACTTTTAATCGACATGAACACTAACTGTTTGTTTATTAAATACTAGCAGTATAGCACGGCGTTGCTCGGGTGTAATGAAAGCTTTAAAACTAATCCATGGTACTGGAGCTCAGACTCTTTGGACATTGGCATGAAAGACTAAAAAGCAATAGTTGTTTCCACTTAAAGCGATATCGTAGGTATCAATTTCCGATGCCGGGGAAAATGAGTCGTCTGAGAATATCTACTAATGTTTAAGTCTAAAAACTATAATTTTACCAAGTTAGAGCAGATTCTGCAGCAAGAACCACGATAAAAGGGCTGAAATCCTGATCTTGATCAGACCTGATTGGGTATCGAGACATCGAGTTCCAATATCGGAGAGAAAGTGGAAAAAATAAGTCACACATGACCTGACCAGAAGCCTAAAGAATATTTGTTGTGAAGTTTGGTGAGAATCGGATAAAAATTGTGGATTTGTATAAAGGACATACAGACAGATAAACAGACACACAAACAAACATCGTCTTATATATATATATATATATATATATATATATATATATATGCTATCAATTTTCTGCACTATTGTAAGAACTGCAACCTTGAAACTGAATATCGTTTCTTATGTCTTTGTCTATGAGTGTATCAAATTTGATTAAAATCGGGCCACTCTTCCTATTTTTTCGATTATCGATTTTCGATATTTATCGGGGGTACCTTGACACAAAAACTTAGCTAAGAACACTCGCAGACGTTTATAGTACAACTGTGTGAATTTTCAAGAAAATCGGTTCAGCCGTTTCGGAGTCTATAGGTAACGGACACACACACACACACACACACACACACACACACACACACACACACACGCAAAGTTCCATTTATAAATAAGTTTAGATGAAATACTTCCTATATGGAAATGTTTAATCTCACCATTACAATTACCAATGTTTTGCCAATCTAGCTTTCTAACCGCAACTACCACAGCGAGTTACCAAGTATCTTCACTTTATTACATATACAGTATATATTTATGTAAATATGTGTACATTTGTTTATGTCTGACTAAGAGTGATTCAGAAAATGGTGGAAAGCCGGAAAAAGAATTTACTTCAAAGTCCATCATGGTGTGTATAATCATATAGACAAAAAACGGATATTTATACATGTTTGTTAGCGTGTGTGTTTATCTAAGTAGAGGCGTGCATGCGTGCGGTTTGATGTGATTAAGAGGGAAGCACTGATGACAGCTAGAAAGCAGCGCACAAGAACTAAGTGACGTGTAAAGAAAATCTACCGTCCTACCTATCGTGGACCTTATTTCAAACAGATCGACACGCGTCTGACCCGAAGCCATTTTCGGATGACCATTAAATTCTATTATCAGCGAAAAGGTTCGACGCCATCTTTTTACATCTTAACTTTTTTGCAGTTTTTTTCTTGGCTTCTCTTTTGTCTTCTTTTTTTCATGTTTTTTGCATTTATACATTTTTCCCTTTCTTTCATTTTTTTTTAGTTCGTTCGTTCTGTGTTTGTTTCGTTCTTTCTTACTTATTTCTGCCTACGTACTTTTATATTTCCCTTCTTTCTTTCTTTCTTTCTTTCTTTCTTTCTTTCTTTCTTTCTTTTCAGTACCTATCTGCCTGAATTCTTATTTCAATATTCTTTCTTTCTTTATTTATTTTAATACCTCTGTTCCAGGCATTCAATTTTCATCTGTCTGTCTTTCTTTCTTTCTTTCTTTCCTTCTTTCTTTCTTTCTTTTTTCTCATATCTCTAAGAATTTATATATTTCTTTTTTTTTCCTTTATGTTTTTTCTTTTTAATATCTCTCAGAATTTATATATTTTACTTTTTCTTTATTTTTCTTTCTTTGTTTTTAATACCTATTCTACTACATTCATATTTCCCTTTCTTTCTTTCTTTCTTTCTTTCTTTCTTTCTTTCTTAATGCCTGTCAGAATTTATATATTTCTTTCTTTCTTTCTTTCTTTCTTTCTTTTAAATACCCATGTTCTTGCATTAATATTTAACATTTAAGTATTTATTTATATTATATCTTTACTCTCATTTTCTGCTCTTGTCTTAATATCTTTCTTTTCTTTTACTAAATACACCTTTTTCACTAATTTGCACTTTCTTTTCTCCATATTCGTTTTTGTCATTCGATTTTATTTCGACCCTTTCACTCCTTGATTTAGTGTTTCATGTCTTGCTTTCTTAAATCTCACACTAATACTCAATATTTCCATCTTCTTTATCATTCGAATCTTTCTTTTCAGAAAAGTTCTTCTTCTCTATCTCGTCCTAGACACATGCCATTATTACATTGCTGTCATATGGCGCAGTTTTTCTTCTGGTTTCTTCCTCAATCACTTATCTACCACCTTGTCCTCTTTTATCTTTATTGAAAATAAAATGTATTTTCTGTTAGCCACTATAATGCTCAGACATTTCGATCGGATCGGATTTGGAAATGGTGTTATAAATAGATAACACACGATATGCAGATAGATAGATAGATAGATAGATAGATAGATAGATAGATAGGTAGGTAGGTAGGTAGGTAGGTAGGTAGGTAGGTGATTGAGTGATTCCTTTTCTACGGCTTATCAACACTTTTCAGGTTATTTAAATCCAGATAATATTTTCAGATATTGAAGGATAGAAGTCGTGCCATGGACGTAGGGCAATATACACATTTCTTTATATATATATATATATTCCCCTACATCTTTGTTGCTATTTTATTCATTTTATTCATTTCAGAAAGTCTGAACATACAACAGCCGAAACGTCGTGAATATGGCAATAAAGATGAGGACAACAGTCCAAACAATGCAAATAATGTAAACAATTGTATTTTGAGACTTGCAGAATTTAATCCATTATTAACTAGCGTAAAAATTTGTGCTAAAAATAAAAACTAAAATATAAATTTATATTTTATTTTTTATTTTTAATAAATTTATTAAAGGTTTACAATTGTGTTTTTTAATCATTTCACTTTGAGCAAGGCAATAAAGACAATTAACTTGGAAAAAATATTAAGCGTGAAAGTGTATGAGAAAAAGAAAAGGTTCTTACGGAAAGAAAACAAAAAATGAGCAAGAATTAAGAAGACAGAAATTAACGATTGACATATTTACTTTGATAATAATGATGATAATAAGGAGAAAATAAAATTTGGAAGTCCACTAACTGTCATGGTTCTTTCTAATATTGATGGGAATTTCATTCCTAACATTCTTAATTGTAGCTTACTATGTGAAACCATTTACTGATATTAATGGATATTGTTCCTAAAATGGAAATGTGAACATTTATAGATAAATAGTTTACGGAGAGTATAAATGATTTACACGTTATTTTATGTGTATTAAATTATGTGTTAAAAAATGACACAAAAACTAATGGGGGTTATATATATATATATATATATATATATATATATACACACACAAAAATCTAGAGAGAGCCAAAACCTACCGCGGCTTCACACTACGGATCGTCAGGGCAAAGGTTTTGGCTCACTCTAGATTTTTGTGTGTTTTTGCTCTACTATTGTATCTTTTCGTACTTTGTATTGAGCACTTTTTCTTGTGTTTGGTTCCGTTTGGGGTTTTTTCTTTACTGCGGAGTATTGAATGTTTTGTTCTTTTTTTTCTCCCCATTTATCCGACGTCTTAGTACACCGGATTGTAACGAATTTAGGTTCTGTTTGTTAATGGTTTTTTCGGAGGTTTATTTTAGTATAAATTTACGGCCTGCATACTTACAGAGTCTATTTAGTTATTATTATTATTATTATCATATATATATATATATATATATATATATATAAATGCAGATAAAATTTATAGGCGAATAGCTATTTTCAACATGTCATTTTAAGACATGCATTGTCAACACCGTTTAAACAAAGAAGGAGGAAAACATTCTAATGCCCGACGGTTGGTCTAGTAAAAGAAGGCGTTGGGGGATATTTTGGTTTTATAGGGTTAAGCTAGTAGCATCTTATTAGTAATTTCTTCTATGATAGTGGGAGTTATGTGTTTTGACCAATGGGTTAGTAGTGGTAGGGAGGGGGAAGGATAACTGCTTAGCTAAATTTTAAAAAAAACTTATTTTGATTAATTGAAAGAATATGATAATTATTGCAATTTATATTAATTTCTATGACGACACATCCTAATGATCTCTCTACGTGTATTCAGAAGTGCATTCTGATATTGAAATTTCAAAATCTTAATTTTTTTTCTGTTAAAAAAAAAGATTACATCTGCCTTTTAAGCTATTAGGAGTTTTAGCCTTGCCTATATATTGTGTATTTCAGCAGCAATCACTCTTTTATATAAATTTCTTTAAAAATGACAGACAAGGAACTGCGATTAGGTTTTTTATTTAATTTTTCTTGTGTTCTTGTATTTTTTGTCTTCTCTGGACATAAATTATTTAGAAAGTGAATGACAATTGATAATGGCTAAAAGAATAGACGAAAACGCTCGGACATACAGAACATTCACATAATGTTTACTTATTTTTTTGCCCAGGCTTACAGGTTATTTACAGCTAAATATTATTTTTCTAAATTGTAAGAGACGTTTCTGAGATAATAATGAATTAGATATAAAAATTTTACTAATTAACCCATAGATGGGAGAAGAATTGGTGGATTCATTTTCTTTTCCAGCGTTATTGCTGCGTAAGAGAATATAACAGATCTAACTGGAATTGTTAATCGATTTTCTAGATATATATATATATATATATATATATATATATATATATATATATAGATAGATAGATAGATAGATAGATAGATAGCATGAGATGAACAGACAGACAGACAGACAGATAAATAAATAGATAGCATGAGATAGAGAGTTATATATATATATGTATATATATATATATATATATATATATATACATATACCTATCTATCTATCTATCTATCTATCTATATATATATATATATATATACACACATATATAGATAGATAGATAGATAGATAGATAGATAGATAAAATCACATGAACAGATAGATGGATAGATAGATAGATAGATAGATAGATAGATAACATGAGATTAACAGACAGACATATATATATATATATATATATATATATATATATATAGATAGATAGATAGATAGATAGATACGACATGAACAGACATACATATAGATAGATAGATAGATAGATAGATAGATACGACATGAACAGACATACATATAGATAGATAGATAGATAGATAGATAGACACGACATGAACAGACATACAGACAGATATATATATATATATATATATATATATATATATATAAAGAGAGAGAGATAGATAGATAGATAGATAGATAGATAGATAGCATGAGATGAACAGACAGACATAGATAGATAGATAGATAGATAGATAGATAGATACGACATGAACAGACATACAGACAGACAGACAGACAGATAGATAGATAGATAGATAGATAGATAGATAGAGAGATAGAGAGATAGATAGACTGATTAACTGAAAGACAGATAGAATAAAAGACTGACTGACTGACTCACAGATAGATGAGATCGATATATCAGAATTATCATTTTATTTTCATTCGCTGGACTGGTAAGCATGCAAGTGTAGGACCGAACACGCATATAAGCAGGCAACTGAGCACGCTATTCAAAAAGAAGGTTCAAAATAGAGCCGATTTAATATACTTAGTGTCTAGTCTGTACTCTTCACGCACACCAACAAGTGTCGATTATGTAGAATAACTTAGCCGCCTTACACATAATAAGCACACATAAATATGCCGTTGCTTAGACAAAGCCAATCTGAAAAAAGTCCTCACACAGACGTTCACTTTGGACGAATTTTTTTTAATCTATGCAATTCACTAAAATTATTGCGTATATATTAGTTAAAGACAAATTTTAATATATTAAAGTAAACATAATTCGACGCTTGTGTTATATATATATATATATATATATATATATATATATATATATATATATATATATGACTAATATATATATAATGACTAAGAACTCGGAATTTTAAACTGGTTGGTTCTCCTTATAAATATATATATATATACTAGCAGTATAGCCCGGCGTTGCTCGGATGTAATGAAAGCTTTAAAACTAATCCATGGTCTTGAAGCTCAGACTCTGCCTAAAGAATATTTGTGTGAAGTTTGGTGAGAATCGGATAAAAATTGTGGACTTGTATAAAAGACATACAGACAGATAAACAGACACACACACAAACATATTGCTTTATTTATATATATACATCTTATCGATTTTCTGCACTATTGTAAGAAATGCAACCTTGAAACCTCTGAATATCGTTTCTTATGTCTTTGTCTATGAGTGTATCAAATTTGATTAAAATCGGACTACTCCTTCTATAACCCGATTTTTTCGATTATCGATTTTCGATATTTATCGGAGGTAGCTCGACACAAAACCTAGCTAAGAACACTCGCAGACGCTTATAGTACAACTGTATAAATCTTCAAGAAAATCGGTTCAGCCGTTTCGGAATCTAGAGTTAACGGATACACACACAGAGACAAAGTTTCATTTATAAATAAGTTTATATATATATATATATATATATATATATATATATATATATATATATATATGTTTACTTTTTAAAAATTGCTCAATACAACATATATCGTAGAACATAATATAATCCAGATTGCGACACGGAAATTTCTATGTTTCAAGAAACATAGTGAAAATAATTTAGATTCGAATGTAGAATTAATATGGAGTTCGAATTCCAGTTGAATTCCTGCATTCAGTTACGTATACCTTGGGAAAGGTATTAATCTGTCTCTTTCTTCAAGTTATGGGGATAAATATGGGTTATAGTCTTGGCTGGCAACCAGTCTACCACTGAAAGTAATGGCAATCTACTGCGAGATAATCTTCTGCCCAGTGAGTCATGTCTCAAAAAGACATGATTACCCAAAACGTGTATCATGTATGGCACTTAACTGACTGGATGTGCGTTGTGGTGCGGATGTGCGTTGTGTTGCAGTGGATATCGACTCGGAACGACAAATCGGCGAGCCGAGTTTGAATTCCTTGCATTCACTTACGCACAAATACACTTAGGAAAGGTATTAATCCGCCTCTTCCCGCCAATTATGGGCTAAATAATAGGACCGAATGGGATCTATAGCCTTGGCTGGCAAATAGTCTACCGCAGAAGGCAATGGCAACCTACTGCGGGATAATCTTCTGCCCAGTCAGTCATGTGTCTTTCGAGACATGATCGTCTAAAGCGTGTATCACGTGTGGCACTTAACAAATTAAATCATGGCTGCCCACTCTACACGATGGAGTAATAGATAGCTACTCGGATTGAGGAATCAGAGAGCCAAGTTCGAATTCCAGTCGCTTTTCTTTTCCATTGACTCATTTCCTCATTTTTGTTAGGATTCTATATTTTTCTGTGTAAATTCTTAGTCCTATTTTGCATCAGAATCTATCAAAACTTACAATTTTATCTTTGAATGAGATGAAAGCAGCGAACGACAAATGATTCTCTTTATCAATTTGACCCAAATTAAAAAAAACACTTCATTATCAGAAGTGAAATATTTCTGTCTTTCCAACACTGTGTTCCCATCCAGTAACAAATAATTCTACCGACTCTAACATCGCTTCGCCGCACAGACATCCTGCTCACAACGTGCGAAAACAGAGGCACGTCCACTTAATATCCGTTTATTGACGAGTGTAATTATTTGTGAACGCCTTCCTTCTTCATGCCGATCGTTTTATACATTCGGTTTCATTTTAGTTGATTTCCTTTGCCCCAGAAAAGAAATCGGAAATAAAACCCGCCCGCATTCGGTGCAGTCCCTATACAGGATCGTGCCAAAGAAAATTGAAAAAGAAAATAAAATTAAACTACATAGTATATGAAAAGAAAGAAAGAAAAAGACTTGGCAGACACGATGAAAGGAAGGAAGCCAGGAAGTAAAGGAAGAAGGGAGTAACAACTCGTTAAAAGTCGAAAAGGAACCCAAATAGTAGCGAAATATATTCACTTTATATTATCAATATAAATTATCAATATTATCAATACAATTTCGCACATAATTCATTTGTAATTATTAAAAATTTAACAATCGTTATACGGTTCATGCTAGAAATCAGTCAGTCAGTTGAGTGCCATACGTGATACACGCTTTGGGCGATCATGTCTCGAAAGAGACATGGCTGACTGGGCAGAAGATTATCCCGTAGTAGGTTATCATTGCTTTCTGTTGTAGACTGGTTGCCTGCCAAGGCTACGGAATCCAATCCGTTCTGTCATTTAACCCCTAACTAGAGGGAAGAGACGGATTAATACCTTTCCTAAGGGTATTTGTGCGTAAGTGAACGCAAGGAATTCAACTGGAATTCAAACTCGGTTCTCCGATTTTGCGTTCCGAGTTAATATCCACTGCACCACAACGCAAATTCGCGTTAGAAATAATATATCTCGTAAGATTATGGTAGGAACCTGGTAGTTTAGAATCATTCCCGCCAGATATTGCATGTGAAATTGGTTTGTGTTGATTTGACAGTTTTGCACTTAGTGGTCAGTAATATTGGGTTGTCTGGAAAGTTCATACCGATTTGAAAGTGAAATTAAAACCCAAAACAAAATTATGCCATCAATTCTTCAACTAGAAATGAACCATTTTGTATATTCCATATTTCGTCAAACTTAGATTTTATCTACCCTGAGTTTCGCTAGTTTCTCGGCAAACAACTCATTAAGGTTTTTTTTTTATGTTATCAAACGAATTAAAACTTTTAGCACAGATTATTTTGCAAGCAGCTGAATAAATGAAAATCTGAAAAAGTAATTTCTGGAGTTTATGATGAGTGGAGTAATACAACCCAGCCAAGCTGTAACAACTTTGGCCAGGTCGCCAAAAAACGTGTAGGATCTGGCATTATCCTCATGAAAAATAACACTTTTCTTGTTTTCCTCAAAGCTGTCTTTAATTCGTTCAATTCCGATCGATTAAAAAAAAAATTGACTGGTTACTTGGTCTAAGCTTATATTCCTGGATTTATTTCCAATTCACACCCAAATGCAGAGTATGAATTTTTTAGGGTGAATACCTTCTTTTAGGGTAGCTCCGGTCCTCGATAGTATAGTGTTAAATATCCAGGCCTGTTACGCGGGAGACCGGGGTTCGATTTGCCGGCAGGGAGCTATACAACTTTTTAGATGTGCATTGTGGTGCAGTGGGTATCGACTCGGAACGACAAATCAGGTTACCGAGTTCGAATTCCAGTTGAATTCCTTGCATTCACTTACGCACAAATACCCTTGGGAAAGCTATTAATCCCTCTCTTCCCTCTAGTTATGGGTTAAATACTAAAATAGATTGAGTTCTATAACCTTGGCTGGCAACCAGACTAGCGCAGAAAGCAATGGCAACCTACTGCGAGATAATTGTCTGCTCAGTCAGTCATGTCTCTTTCGAGACATGATCGCCCAAAGCGTGTATCACGTATGGCACTTAACTGACTGACTGAAAGTTGGTTCATGTCTCTTTTATTCCAGCATCTTTTCGCTGAAAATTGTTGTAAACTATCTATTTCTTATCTGCCATGATAATCCGCTTAAAAAGGGCGCATTTTCATTGCATTCATACTGCCAATTATAAATCGAAATGTGATCCAAAAAGTTCTTTTCGCTCAGATCACGTGGGACCTAAACATCGAAGCGATATGAGTACCTAAGCTTCACTAAGTACTCATGGATGGAAGATTTTGAAAAATTTCGTGTTTCTATCAATTCCCGAGTTATGTAATGCAGGTTAATTTCAATCAATGTCTTTAGTTGGTGGTCCCTTCTGGTGAATGTGTGCATTGGGAAGAGAGTGGGGGTCTGCTCGAGCGTTCTTCACCAATAAAACTACAATCACCAACTGTAAACTCTTTGTCAGCAAAAGCACGCGACGTGGCTTCCCTGTGTCTCTTCTATAAATACTTTCACGGCTTCTGCTCCGATGAACTTAGATCACTGGTGCCCCCTAGGTTCGAATTTGCACTAGATACTAGACTAGCAACTAGAATCCACCCTTTTACAGTGAAACCGATAAAATGCAACCGCAACTTCTACTCCAACAGTTTCTTTTCTCGCACTTCCCGACTGTGGAATTTCCTTCCACATGACTGCTTCCCCGACGGTTACAATCTCCAGGAGTTTAAATGTAAGGTCAATAGATACCTCCTAACAAACTAACTCGCTTCCATTCTTTCAGACACTCTTCCCACCCACCCAACTATCTATCACCCCACTTCTGACATTTCCTATATCTAACCACTCTTTCTATTTACCTTCCCCTATGTAGCCCCAAGCGCAATAGTGGCTGTGGAATGCCTTTCTTGGGGTGAAATGATTAAAAAAAAACATTCGCAGTACAAAGCACTTATTTTTGTTGCTTGAGAGGCATTTTTGCTTTTATGATAATAAAAAGTATTAATTGCCTAAAATGCACCTGATAATCTTACAATTTCATACAGATGCAAAATTGACACGAATTAATTCTAACATTTTTTCTCTTAACTGATATTTTGAAGTGTGCTTTAATCGGAGATGTAAGCATCTTATATTTGTCGATAAATTTGACGTGTTCTAACGTGTTGGGACATGAATGACAAAAAAGCCGCATGAACTTTCTGGACAACCCAATATTTTTATTAATCATTCACTATTCAAAATCATTATATTCTTAAGTTTCAGTGCACATCATTATAACTGAGCCCTGATAAATTTTAAATCACAGTTGACAAAGATTATTCGTCACTTCATCAAAGTTGAGTCATAACTTTCTTCCTTTTGCATTCAGTAATGCCTGACTTCCCTGTCAGTGTCAACTCTCTTCTCTCATTATGCGTGCTAGAAATTTCAACTGTCTTGTTCTGATTCTAAGTCTAAGTGTTCTTTCTGTTTCTATATTCCCTAAAACTTCCTCGTTGCTTAGTCTTTCTGGAGAACCATATCTCTGTTGCCTTTGGCTATTCCAGTTCACCTTAGGATTTCAATACCATATTTTCCGTCGTTTGTTTAAGCACTTGCTGATATTTAAGTTTTCTCACTTACTTGATTTTGGGATTTCCAGTTCGTAGTTTGCATGAACATTGTTAATGCCTCTTAATATTACCACGGTAATTTCCATTAATTCATATTTCTTGCTGTCTTTATTTTATTGCAGCACAAAAACAATCTCCAAGTACCGATTATTGTAATTCCTTCTGTCAGATCTATGATAGAACCATTATACTCTTTAGGCTTCTATGGAAAAACTACCAGGAGTGTTCAGATAAATATTAAATGGCCGCCTTTTGAATTCTATATTCGATATGTCTATGAACTACGGAATATATAATTGCAATACTCTGAATAATGAGACGATGGTTTTGGTGGAGGTGATATATATATGTATGTTCACAGCTAGTCTTTCCTCTATGTGTTCTGTCACTTCAGGACGTTGGAGATCGTGGCTATTTTATGTAGCACCTCCGTAATTGTATCCACACTTAGTTCAAATATCAATTTACACAATCCTCTTAGGTCGGGTACATCTACTTTAATTTGATTCCATTTTCATTATTCTATCCCTTTTTTGTATGCTTTTTTGTTCATTTCACCCCAAGAAAATCAATAA
Source organism: Ascarosepion bandense (assembly GCA_037127315.1). Taxonomy (NCBI): domain Eukaryota; kingdom Metazoa; phylum Mollusca; class Cephalopoda; order Sepiida; family Sepiidae; genus Ascarosepion; species Ascarosepion bandense. The sequence continues at coordinate 862,849 of JBBBDQ010001618.1, read as the reverse complement.
AGTCATAAAAACACAAGGTGTTACTGAGTGTGATGTGAAAGTAAGTGAAAGTAAGAGAGAAAGTAAGTGAAAATAAGAGAAAGTAAGAGAAAGTATTATAAGCAAGCTTGAAATTCTGTATCTCATTTCCCTGAAGTATAAGTAAGTTTGTTTTCATAGCATTAAACATGCCGGATTTTTGTACCAAAGAAAGTCTATTGCGGGGACTCTTACTGCACTACTTTATTCAAAAGAAATCAGCAACTGAAGCACACAGAATTCTTGTTAAAACTTACAACGACCATGCTTTGTCGAAAACAACATTCATTTACTGGTTTAGACGCTTCAAAAATGATTTTGATATTGAAGGTAAAGAACGCTCTAGAGTACCAAAAAATTTGAAAATGAAGAATTGAAAACATTACTTCTTGAAGACTCATGTCAGGAACAAACTGAACATACAGAATCGTTAGTTGATCACACAACAGTTTCGATGCAGTTGAAAGCATTAGGAATTATTCAAAAGCAAGGAAATTGGGTGCCGTACGAGTTGAATCCGAGAGACTTCGAATGACAACTTCTTTCGTGTGAACTGTTGTTTCAACAGCAGAAAACGAAAGCAGTTTTACAATGTATCGAGAGGGGCAACTAAAAGTGGATACTCTATGATAAAAATAAGAGTATAAGATTGTGGGGTAAGTCTGGCCATGCATTAGCGTCAGCTACAAAACCGAATATGCATGGTTCGAAGCTTCTGCTCTGCATTTGGTTGGATCAGCTGGGTATAGTTCATTATGAGCTGCTCAAACTAACCAAAATCAACAAGAGAGATCACTAGCAACTAAAATTGATGCGTTTGAGCCGAGCATTGTAGAAAAATAAACATCCGTTATACGAGCAGAGACACGACAAAAGGATTTTGGATCAAATGTTGCAAAACGGGTGAAAACCTACTTGGAAAGACTTAGTTGGGAAGTCCTACCCCACACGCCGTGTACACTGGATATTGTCTTATCCGATTATCACTTGTTCCGGTCGATGGCACATAGCCTGGCTGAGTAGTACTTTCATTCTTATGCACATGGCAAAAAATGGGTCAACTCGTTGTTAGCCCCAAAAGACGTGTCGTTTTTCTAACGTGAAATTCAACAACTGCCAGAAAGATAGAAACAAGTAGTGGCTAGCAATGAAAATACTTTCAGTGACATTTTTCTTACGAATGTTTGTAAATAAAACATTAATTTTCATAATAAATCAGTGAAAAGTTATTGAAGGACCTAATATAAAATCATAAAAACTTGCCGCCAATTTAATGCTTCTCTTAATTTCATTAAGGATGCGTAGCAAAATCAAAAATTCATCAGAACAATTACCATGAAACTATTTCTAGAAAAGGCAAAGGGAAACAAGACTGCAGCGATGGGAAAGTGAAAGAAGTCAAGATGTTAAAACGGGACCAACAACAATGCAGATCTAAACTTATTTATAAATGGAACTTTGTCTGTGTGTGTGTCTGTGCGTGTGTGTCCGTTAGACTCCAAAATGACTGAACCGATTTTCTTGAAAATTTACACTGTTGTACTATAAGCATCTGCGAGTGTTCTTAGCTAAGTTCGGTGGCGAGGTACCCCCGATAAATATCGGAAATCGATAATCGAAAATATCGGGTTATAGAAGGTGTGGTCCGATTTTAATCAAATTTGATACACACATAGACATAAGAAACGATATTCAGAAGTTTCAAGGTTGCAGTTCTTACAATAGTGCAGAAAATCGATAATATATATAAATAAGACGTTTTTGTGTGTGTGTCTGTTTATCTGCCTGTATGTCTGTATTTTTGAAGCCGTTTTATTTAGGTTTTTGCTTCGGTTTTGGCTCTTAATAGGTATAATTGTAGTTCTTAGTCTCAGCCAAGATACCATTTACTCAGAGGACTTATTTAGCCTTCAAAATTCAGTTTACGACGAAAAAAACTTATTTGATATCGATACCAGGAAATCAAAATTTGGCTTACATCCATTCATTTTTCTTTCAGTCTACAGTTTCGCTTTAACTGGAAACAACTATTGCTTTTTAGTCTTTCGTGCCGATATCCCAGGAGTCTGAGCTCCAGAACCATGGATTAGTTTTAAAGCTTTCATTACACCCGAGCAACGCCGGGCTATACTGCTAGTTCTTCTATAAATTTTACCGCGTATCACTAAGCAAAAGTGCCAGACCATCTTCTTCTATATGTCCTGTCATTTCAGGACATTGGCGATCATGGCTTTCAACGTCTCCCTATCCTTGGTGGCTCTTAGCACGCCTTTTCCTGTTACTCCACGCAATCCTCGTTCCGTCATCCACCCGACCAAGTCCTTCAAATATTTTGTCCGCTGCTTTCTCGTCTCTTTTTCCTTCTTTCTTGCCTGTTAGTATCTGATTCCTCAAGCCCTCGTTCCTCATTACATGTCCCAGGAACTTCAGCTGTCTCTTCCTGATGCTAAGTATTCATTTCAATTTTGTTTCTATCCTTTCCAAAACCTCATCATTGCTCAAATTCTCGATCCATGATATTCGCAGCATTCTTCTGTAGAACCACTTTTAAGTTGCTTCAAGTTTTTCCTTCATCTTCGATGATATTGTCCAGCATTCACTGTCATAATGAAGAATTGACATCACATAGCAATCCCGTACTCTCTTCTTTATTTCTAGCGAAATTGTCCTTTTTCTTAATACTTTACTCAACTTCTGGAATGCTTCTTCGCCATGCTAGTTCGCTTTCGGATCTCTGTATCGCCCTTTCTTTCTTCTGTTAGAACACTTCCCACGTACTTAAATTTTTGTACCTGTTTGATTTTAGTATCCCCTACCTGTATTTGGCATATTGGGCTGCCCTTTTCATTGATGACCATGCATTCGTTTTCTTGCAGTTTTATTTATAGTCCTTTCTTGTCACTCTCATCAGCTACATTCTGTAAGAGGTCTTGTAGTTTCATTTCCGTGTCTGCTGTCAGCACTGTATCATCTGCGTACCTTATATTGTTTAAAATGTTGCTTCCGATGACGAATCCTGGCATAACTTCTAGGGTCTTCAGATGTGGACTAAAAGTTTTTTCTATATGATTGGATTACATATCCATCAATCAATCCTTGTATAAACTTCTACAGTTTGTTTATTTCAATGCGTTTTTTCTCTTCGAAACGTGGGCGACCATGTCTCTCCTCAACTTCCTTTATTTGTAACTATAAATCATGTTTTGATTCCTTATTATTCTTCCCAGGCTATATATCGCTATTCATTTACACATGTTCATTAGGCATATTACTTGCTCTTTCCCTTGTTCATTATATCCCGTGAGTGACAAATTTTGTAAGCCTTCTTTTCTCATCATGGTTCTAGAAGATATTAGATATTCTAATAGAATGTTCAGTTTTGAACTCTCTCGTATGATAAAAACAATCATACTAGTGCGTTTTATATATCTAAGATTTTCAATTTTATCTATGCTGCAATACGTGTTGGTGTATTAAATGACTCCAATACAAGCAGAGTTCCTGAAAAGGAGACACACAGAATCCTTTTGTTTAATTAGAGCCGTTCATAAGCGTTCATAAGCTGATAAGTTGTGAACCGGGAGTAGCAAGATGGACATTTTAATAGATTGCTGTTTATGGTGGCCTTGTTTCGATATTGGCAACAGTAGTTAAATGAACACTCGTACTCGCGTACATACAATTTCAGAAAAAGGAATTTAAGTTTATTTTTTTGAGATGTCGGAGATTGTGTACTCAGAATTTTCCCATATGCAAATGTCAATCATCGGTACCAGACAATATGCTTCTGTTGCAGGTGAATGATGACAGGATAATTTTACAGATATTAAGATCAATTACTTACCTAATATAGAAATTGACTTAATCTCGAAGATATAAAAAAATGGCATTTATTTCCATTTGTTATTTATTCATGTATCAGATTTGGGCAGCGCAGATTGGGTTCTGGTCGGTCGGTTATAGTTCGAAGGCTCACCATGAATGGTGCATTGTAATGTCAACACTGACCGGAGGCACGTTGTTTATCAGAACAAATGTGTCAGCAAAGGCGATGGGGAATCGTTTAGTTCCTGTAGGATTAGAGGCACAATTGTCTTTAGCAAGCTTTGTACGCCAACGCACCGGGGTCGCAAGGGGATTATCTGTAAGACTGAATGGCACGCTGCCGAATTAAGCGGTAAGATGTTTTGGAATCGTCCTAGATATGGTATCTTTTGTGTTCGACATAGACCCTAAGAGAAACAAAATTCGATCGAAAATATTTTGAAAACGTTATCATTAATAAGTGGTATGTATCAAAAATATTTTTACAAACTTTGGGGTCGGTTTACTCACAGAAAAAAAAAACAAGGACAAAATCTATATTAAAATGTTATGGTGCCTTATCTATAGGCATGAACTCTTTCTCCGTCAATTAATACTAACCCGGATGACTTCCGGGGATGCCACTGTGAGGCAATGGTGAGACAGTCTAGAGTCACTCAAGAGGCAGTGTAACTATATCGTTCAGACTTGCACTTCTATTTTGCTGATTACTAACACTTATTATTCTATATATTGTTCTGCTATTCTAATACACTGTTTGAATCTAACTTCTTGATTTCGTGTTTTACTTCAGGACCCAAAACAGGCCACAACAACAACAACAACAACAACAACAACTTGCTGAATAAGATTTCGCCACAACAAAATAATATTTCCTTAAAACTTTAAAGTTTATGGTAAACGCTGTAAATAATTACAATCCAAGATACAACCAAATTGTTCCTGTTGTGGCTGGTTCATATTAGACGATCCCCCAGAAGCTCTCTTCCTTGCAAGACACCTTGATTATACCTGACATCATTACTGACGGTGCTTAGAACAGTTTATGTGCTTAGTAAATCGTTGTATCCCTAAGTAGTGGTTAGGAGCTGAGATACGATCATTACAACCCAGCCGACACATCACAAAGTCACAGTGGTTCTCAAATAATAATAATAATAATAATAATAATAATAATAATAATAATAATAATAATAATAATAATGAAATTAACAAGAATAAAAAAGCCAATAAAAATAAAGGCGTTATAACAACATAATTGTTTGAGTTTGAGTTTGAGTTTTGTTTAACGGCATATCAACACCACTGTGGGTTATTCAATGCCAAAAAATGTGGGATTTTAAGTTTGTTTTAATGCTCAGTTATAGTGATAAGATTGATTTAGTCAAATTTTGTTGAGAATTTTTTGTTTTTATTCTTTTTTATTTTAGAAAACATAAAATTTCTTCTAGTTTTGTATTCAAAGATGTTTTGCTGATAATAATTATTTTCTTCTTTAAAAATGTGTTATGGTAATAATTTTTTATTCAAAAGATCATTTTGTTAGTAATATTTTTCCTTCAAAAATTTATATTTTTCTATAAACGTCTATTTTTATGTATATATTTCTATAAAATTATTTTTTATCCTTTCATAGTGTTTTGACCCCAGTTTGGGGGTTAACTATTTGCCTACAGCTGGGACCCTAACATATTCTACAACTTCGGGTCAGGGTGGACCTGAGAACAACAGCAATTAAGAGGTAGTTCATGATCCTCACATCCTCTCAATCAGATACCTTGCTACTGGATGTAGTTTACCGTCCTGTCCAGGACAATAATAAGATTAAGTAATAACTATAATACTAACGAAAGTAATATGAACGGCTTATTAAGGTTTTCGCTTGGGATCAGAACGGCTCCTGTCTGACTTAATAGGGGTTTGATTTTGATTTATCTAATGTCTGCTTGGAAAATTGCTTGCTTTGTGTATTTACGTTTGCGTTATCAGATTTGGGGCGTGAGCATTCCTTTGTTAGTTTTGACGTTTTATAACTTTCAATATCGTTTCTTTCATCTATGTTTTTTTTCTTTTTTACTTCAATGCAATCGTCGTCTTATGAAGCAATTCCAATAAAAGAGGACATTTTGCTAAGACATTCGGATCCGGAAATTCGTAGCTACGTCGGGAAAACAAAGTGTTCGGTTTATTTGGCTTGTTAATCAGTTCTTTTAAGCCGGAAGTAATTAAAGACGACTTATTGGTTTTTCTGCCTTTATATGTTGTTTTGTTATTTTAATTTCCTTTTTCTATTTTAAATTTATGTACTTCTTTCGCCTATTTCTTTTTATTTAATCATTTTAAAAGCATTGTTTTTTTCATGAGCTAATTAATTATTACACACACTGTAAGGCAAGTAAAGACGCCATGTTTTTTTCGGTTTTCGTGTACTTCTCTTTTTTAATTGTCTGAGAAGAGAATTTTCTTTTATATTTTTTAGTCTTAACCTGAGACATGTAAATATGTATATTTGTACTGTTGAACATATGCGTTTATATTTATTTACTTGTAAATTTGTTTGTATGTTTGTTGCTATATTTTAATTATTTTTGAGTTCATCGTCCTTTGTGTGCATTTGTAAAATCCTTTGTCTAGATATGCTGCATGTAACAAGGTTTTAGTAATACAGGTTGCGGCAGAAATACATCCCACATTTTATACTGTTACCACTGTAGTGATAAGGAACTTAGGTAAGTGGCAATAATGTCTTAATCTAGCCAATGCCTTACCATTTTATAATTTTGATATTATTAGTTAGCATCATGGCTTAGACCGGAGTATACTTTGCATTTTCTTTTGAAACTTTTTTATTTTATTTTTTATTTTTCAAACAGGTAAATCTGTAATTGCAACAGAGATTTTGTGCTCATTTCATGTTATGTCTGAAGAATGTTGTTTCAGATAGAAAATCGAAAATGTTACGGGTTGAAAAATTTCAGGGGTAGAGTTACATGGAAGACCTAGAAGCGCTCAGAATTCCGATTATTTATAAATTAAAAAATATCTATAAGAGTTGATGGCGATTGGGGACAGGATTTGAAGGACGTCATTTTAAAAACCAAAAAATAAATTTTGTAACCCTTTGTTAAAACAATAATAAAGTAATTTTTAATGGAAGATACCTTGTTTATTTTTTCACAACCTTTAAAATGTGGGAGGTTTTTCTACCGCAGCCTGATAGAAATATTGCTTCACTTACATGTGTTTGATTAGTAGTTACAAACAGAGTACATTTTTCTCTATTGAATGTATTCATTTTTACTTGTTTACAAAAAAGCAATCTAGTTGGACAAAGATTCTTAACTCGGTAATGAGACAACAATAATTATTTAAAATATTTCAACCGCCTGACGGAATTTTCTTGGATATTTTCTTCTTGTTTTAACACAATCAATAGCACAGTTCTGCTAATCCAATGTGCGATTATATATTGCTTTTTAACCAACAGCTAATGAATTGAATTTCAATAAACAATATTGATTTTCTCGCTACCGTTTTGTAAGAATCTATCGGGGGAAAGCATAAGTCCGAATAATTGAATGTTCTAAATTATAATGATAATTTTAAACACATTTCCTGCAAATGTAAGCAGAATAAAATAACATATTTAAGTAAATGTTATTTGTTGATTTCTATTTTTTTAATTGTATATTGTCAGTCGATACGTAAAATGTTTTATCAGTACGTTTTGTAGTTTTGAGATATTTGATTTTAACGATAAAATTTTTCATAAAATGACAGAAATATGTCAATACATACTATGTACATTTTTTCGAGTTTAAATAAAGATTTGTTCTACAAAACGTAATTGGTAATATAGGACATTTCAGATAGAACGTTACACGGACCATAACTAACAAAAACAAAACTAAATTACAGATCAAAGCTTTTTATTCTCAAGTAAAGATATGTTCTCAGTATTATTCAGAATAAACACATGCTTGTGGTCTACTATACGAAGTTAAATTTAAAACTAATGCATTCCAGAAGCTAAGCAGAGTATTGTGAGACAGGAAAATTTTCTTGTAAACAAAGAAAAGAATAGTGGAGTATTATATGATGTCTGTCCTTCAATATGGTTGGAAATGATAAACATTCTCATCAAAGAAGAAACAATCAAAATGCGGTTCTACAGAAGGATGCTGAAGATACCATAGACCGAACATGTGAGCAACGATGAGATTTTGGAGAAGATCGAAACGAAAACGAAACTTATACTTAACATCAGGAAAATACAGATGAACTTTATTGGGCATGTAATGAGAAAAGAGGGCTTAGAGAATCTGATACTCACGGTACTGACAGTGGGAAAGAGAGACAGAGGAAAACAACGCGTGACATATTGATAGATGTGAGCAGATGAATAATAGTGCAGGGTTTGTGATGGGGTAACTAGAGAAGAGGTATTAAGAGCTTGAAGAGATATGAATGGAAGGCTATGATCGCCTACATCCTGAAGAGACAGGGCACGTAGAAGAAGAAGAAGAAAATCAGTTTGATGAACGTAAAACTTCTTTTGATTCAAATCTCTAACAAATGTGGTAAATGCTTGTAGTAACATGCGGTACAAATGGTGAATCAGTGTTTTCATTCTATTTGTTAGATTTTCTTTTTTGAATCAATCAGAATCAAGAATCTAAACTTATTTATAAATGGAGCTTTGTCTGTGTGTGCGTGTGACTGTGTGTGTGTGTGTGTGTGTGTGTGTGTCCGTTACCTATAAACTCCAAAACGTCTGAACCGATTTTCTTGAAAATTTACACAGCTGTACTATGAGCGTCTGCGAGTATTCTTAGCAAGGTTTTCTGTCGAGGTACTCCTGATAAATATCGAAAATCGATAATCGAAAAAATCGGGTAATAGAAGGAGTGGTCCGATTTTAATCAAATTTGATACACTCATAGACAAAGACATCAGAAACGATATTCAGAAGTTTCAAGGTTGTAGCTCTTAAAATAGTGCAGAAAATCGATTATATATATATATATATATATATATATATATATATATATATATATATAAGGCAAGATGTTTGTGTGTGTGTCTGTTTATCTAGCTGTATGTCTGTATTTTTTCAGCCCTTTTATTTCAGTTTTTGCTTCGGGTTTGGCGCTAAGTAGGTATAATTGTAGTTCTTAGTCTCAGCCATGATAATATTCAAGGAGAAACAATTAATGACTTATGGGTATCAATAGTTATTGGAATGTTCGTAGTAGTAATTTGTTGGAAAGAGTTTATGCGTCTGTATGTATGTATGTATGTATGTATGTATGTATGTATGTATGAGGGTTTGTTTGGTAGGAATGTCTTTGGATGGAGAAGAAGAAGTAAAAGGAATTAGCACATGAGAAAGAAGGAGAAAGAGAACAATATGTGACGCAACCTCATGTCCGGGTAGATTTTGAAGTTTCTTCCGTTACATTTTAGTTATGTCTCTCTCAGTGCTCTCATCTCACTCTGACTGGCTCTGATCTGATGAAAATCTTTATAGTCATTCAGATTTTTCTCACTGGATCGTTGTCTTTATGGTCTTACAAATCGCTTCCATTAATTAGAAAATCAATTTAACATCTACTCGCGAAATCTGGTTCCGGCTTTTTCTGTAAGCACAAAGTCAATCTTTTTTCTATGCGGTAAAACCAGGATTTCACGCGTCATTGTGAATCTTTGTAAAAGTTAAGAAGAAAGTTGATTTTAATTGTTAATTTCCTATCCCACAAATCTACGTTCATCTGTCACAGAAAAAAATATTGAACGTGTATTGAACAATACCAAAGAGAACAGGGGATGTCTATTTGAAGAGACTCACTGAACTATTGGTAGAGAATTACACTAGGTACAAGAAATAAAGTCAATGTATTATGACCATCTGATTAACTTAGCTCTAAGTATTCAAGAATTAACAAATAAAGACGCAATTTGTATACATCAACCGTGAACGTAAGCCCCCAAAATAATTGTCACTTGCCATTATGCTATTTTACATAATTAACTGATTTATAACGATCGACATTATTACATAAGATGAATAAATAATATTGTCATCATAAAGAGTAATATTACTTTTAAACCTCGTCGCGACTTTCGGAACATACTGTATAACTGTTAATATATACACACTTATAAGTTTCACAATTGATCTGTTTACTCATGTCACACATGACTATATCTATTTATATGCAGATGGTAAGAAAAGTTTGCATATAGTTTTCGGGGAAACACAATTGTTCATTAATAGTTTTACTTTCAAAGCGACAGAGAAGGTAAAATAAGATTCTAGTCACGTCTCAATAAGATACGTCTTCGCAGTATTAGGTTATTGGCAAAGACGTGAGCCAGTAGAAAATGCGTCGACCAAAGCTTTGTGATTCTTGGTTCATAGCTTCCATCTGACAATGATTAACGCATAGTGCATCAGTCGAAGAATGACAACAAGTTCCGGAATTTTAATACGAAATACTGTTCCCTTTGGTAACGTGGAACTTCAATGCTTTATTTTCATACGATTCTCGCAAAGGTATTTGGTGAAATAGACACACACACACACACACACACACACACACACACACACGCACACACACACACACACACATATATATATATATATATAGTATTGAGTTGTGATGATGCTTAATGCCAAGATATTTTATTTTTTAGTGTTTTACTGATAAAAAAAGGTTTTGGACAAAGATATGTTTTATCGTAAAGTGCTCAATATCGAGATAGAGATAGAGATAGAGCGTTAATAGGATTAATGTGGGGAGGTTTGGCACTTAGCTGAGCAGAGTCATGCTGACTTCAAAATTTTGTGAAGGCACCACGATAATGTCCTTACTTCTTATATCAATTTGCTCGAATTCTGCCCAGTTAAATGACAAACGTCTCCATATTAATCCTATATATATATATATATATATATATATATATATATATATATATATATATATATTAATGTGGGGAACATTGGCACTTAACTGAGCAGAGTCATACTGACTTCAAAATTTGGTGAAGGCACCACAATAATGTTCTTACTTCTTGCTCGAATTCTACCCAGTTGTTATGTCGTGAGTAAGAATAAATAACTCAACAACAAGAATAGGTTAATTGTTGTATTCCGTGAAAATAGTATTTACAAAGGTTATTAGTATCCAATACAAGAATAAGGGTTAATCGTCTCAACTCGACCGATTTGCTGTCAGTCGGATTTTTTACCTCCTAAGCCATAGAATCAGAGAAATGAAATTTTAACGTGTTGTATAAAAGCAGTGTATACACACGCCAGTTACCGACAGGACTCAATTAATTTCTGGAAGTTCATATATATATTCATCTGTTTCGCTGTATCACAGCTCATTACTATGGTTAGACATCCGACGATTGCTTCTAGCCCGGATTGAAACTCCGCCGAATTCTCTCTCTCTCTCTCTCTCTCTCTCTCACACACACACACACACACACACACACACACACACACACACACACACACACATATATATATATATATAAGCAATTCCTGATATCTCTAACGAATATACAGTCGGGTTCGCCCTACAAAACTCTAGAGTCAGAATTCTTAATCTAACATGAATCCGCTGAGCGATAAATCTTTTACTCGTATTAATTTTATATGTAACAATGTGTATATTGAAAAACAGAACATGCGTACAAGGATATATATATATAACAAACTGTTGACTTATATTCGTCTCTAGGCGCTACATCATTTTTAGGAAAGCCTCCTCCGTCAATCATTACGGAAACCTAGAACGGTAAAGAGACGGCTGGAGACTTGCCTACATTTTTCAAGCCATTAATCCTGCTGCTTGATCTTTTTGAATGTTGTTTTTAATCGTATCACCCCAAGCAAGGCGGTAATGCCACTGATATGCAGGGGGCTACATAAGAGTAAAAAAAAGATTAATTAGAAGAGAGTGAAGAGGAAGACGAACCAGTTAGAAAGGAGCAAGAGAAGGATGGGAATAGAGGTGTGATGACAGTTGCAAAGGTGGAGAGAAAGGAAAGGATATACGGTGTGGTGAAATAACTAGAGCCGAGTGGTTAATAGGTGAGTACTGACATTGCATTTAAATTCCTGGAGATTGTAGCCGTCAGGAAAGCAAGAATATGGGAGCGAGTTCCACAGTGCGAGAGAAGAAGATGCAAGAGTAGAATTGTTGTTTGTATTTGGTTAATCTAACTGTGAATGGTATGGACCCAGTTGCCAATCTGGTTGCACGCGTAAACACCTGTTGCAGAGGCACAAATGACTTAAGTCCGTTGGAGCAGAAGCCATGAAAGTATTTATAATATATTTAATTTTACGGTTAGGATTTCTGTTCATATCACTGGTCTATTCAATTAGTAAATCTGATCAATCGAAAAGTTCAAATTAGCAGCTGAGTTCAACTGTGACCTACAATCCGTTGTTACCTGCGGCAAGAAATAATTATAACACAACTGTGAAAACCCTTTCTGCCTTCCATCAACATGTCTGATGCTAACTTCCAGAAATGCAACTCAATGCGTCTTTGTGAGATAAAATTTTCAGCTGACATGAAGAGGAAAGATTCTATTGAATTTCCCAGCCTCTTGTTCTACTGCTAGGAAAGTTGATTCACTGTGTTGTGCTAGAATCTATGTTCCATATTTATATGTCTAGAATTACTCCTTGCTTTGAATATTTCTGCCAAATTTGATTGGGTTCTCAAAAGATACATATTTAGGGATTATTGAAAATATCCAAAGTAGAATATGCAAGGTTATTGGTCAGACCTAACATCTCGGTTGTGGTCCTTTTCCCATTCGCCCTAATGCAGCTTACCTGTGCATTTTCTATAAATATTTTATGGTAATTATTCTGATAAACTTTCCTCAGTGATATCTAGAATTTTCGAATTTAAACACAGTACTAGATTAGCAAAAGTTTTTCATCAACTTTACAGTTGAATTAGCCAGATGCAACCAAATATTCTACGCTAACGGCTTCTTTTCTTAAACTTCTGTCTCGTGGATTACTCTATCAGCTTTTTGCTTTTCAATCAAATTTGATCTACAAAACTTTAAATTCAGTGTCAATCGTTATCTTTTGTCGTCTTAATCCCTGCTCTTTTATTGCTCTTGTTTCTTAACTTTTTTCATTTTCTCATATCCTGTAACGCGATGTAACTTTCTGCGTCTCACTGGTTTTATTGCCTTGCTTAGGTTGAAATGATTTTTAAAATTCGTTAGCTTAATGATCAGTTGATCAAACTTCCTCTCTCGTTTATCTTTTAGATTTCTACGATCATTTGCAATAATAATTGTCTATCAGACTCATATTATTTATCTCTGATAGGAAAATATAAGGGCGAATTGGAATGTTTTTTTTTTGTGGGACGCGTTTCATCTTTTAGTGCTTCATCAGGATAAATTGCTGTTTACGTTGATATACATGCGTACAAAAAAGTCAAGCAAATTTTCTAGCCGCTAACCGAGCAATTAAAAAAAAAATCTTCATGCTTTCTTCTGTTTGTATTTTTCTTTCTTTCTTAGACCTATTTCGTGCAACTGAAATCTGTTTTGATAAAAGTAGTGTTGAAGAATCTTGAGGAGTTTGCTTGAATATTGAAGAGACGTCATGATTCTCAGTAATGGCCGTCAGAACTGACTGACGGGGTGAATTCATAAAATCTAGAGAAATACTTTGTCAGTCAAAAATATTTTCTTAGAGAATTATGAGTGTTTAAATAAAAAACAACATTTTCGACATATTTCCTTGTGAACATGAATTAACCGAATAAAGGGAATATATTTACTCGTATACCATTTATTTAATCATTGCTTAAATAAATTATGCTTGATTTTTAATCTTGACTTGGCATAAAAAAGTCAAATTCCAAAGAAACTACCAAAATTACTATCATCTGAAACCAACCGAATTCCGATAAACTTCTATGAAAAAATTTTTTCTTCTCTTTCTTGTTTTTTTTTTGGCTTCTTTTCTGTATATCATGTTTTTCTTTATTTTCTTTCATTTCTTGGCCTTTCGCTCTTTAAATTGATTTTTCCTTTGTTTCTTTTTTTCTTTCTCTATAATTTAAGTTTGCTATCTTTCTTATTCTTTCAATAATTTCAATTTTTGGTATTTCTTTCTTTTTCTTTAATTCTTTCTTTTTAATTTAATTTTTCTTTCTTTTTCTTTCTATCTTTTCTTCTCAATAATTTACATTTTTCCTTCTTTCTTTTTCTCAATTATTTTATTTTTTCTTCTTTTTTTAATAATTTAAATTTTCTTTGTCTTTCTTTCATCCTTTCTTTCTTTTTTCCCTTTCTTTTTTCTTTCTTTCTTTCTTTCTTTCTTAATAACTTAATTTTTTTTCTCAATAATTTAATTATTCTTTCTTTCTTTCTTTCTTTCTTTCTTTCTTTTGTACCACTTTGACTTCTTTTGTTATATTTTAAAAATCTTTTGTACCCCTCTGCCTTCTCTTGATATATTTCTAAAATTTTTGCCTTCATTTTTCCATTGTTATTTCTAAATGTCTTTTATTTTTTTTAATGTGACTTCCATTTTCTTTTCTCTTTCTTTCTTCCTTTTTATTTTTCGTCAATAATTCGTACTGGTTCTTTTTCTTACATTCTGCTTTCCTTTTTTTCTTTTTTTTAAACTTTATTTTCTACTTAGTTTCTCCTGCTGCCATGCTTCCCTTTCTCTGGTTTCATTCAGAATATGAGTAAAAGTAACAGAAGACTCATTTTAATACAAGGACTGATCATTAGTCGAGCAACAAGAACAGTTAGATGTATATAGTGCTGAGTCAGTAATCGCCTTCAGTCGTATGATTCCTCTGTTGTTTGAAGCAGAAATTTGACGTGTTTGAGCCACTTGTAGCATTTCACAGGCTTTAAATGCTGCTTATGCCTTTGCATTCAAACACTTGATTGCACGAAGTCGCAGTTGAGGATCAAAGTAAACGATTTAATTCTGCTGTAAAGACTCCTTCTTGAGATTTTCGCACGCCTCTAATCTTTGCTTTCATCACTGTCAATAATTGGCGTTGAAATAACATATTGGGAAAAGATTTTCATAAAAAAAAGGGGCGAAACTCTTTTGTTAACATTTACGTTTCTTTATTTAATGAAATATTTTTCATGATTTTTTTCCCCTGTTTTGATTCTTTCATTTTTTTTTTGTTCTTCCATGTTTCGGAGTAATGATCTTAAATTGCCAATTATTTCTGCGTTTATATACTTTTCGTTCGTGCTTTTCGAACCATTTATAGGTCGGTTATTTTTTAATTATTTATTCTTGGTTATTTCTGTCTTGGAGAAAATGTACGTTATCTTCCCAATTATCGTGTCATCAATCGCTTTTCTGCTCTTTTTTTATTTTTATTTTTTTTTCACTGTCTTTATTTATTTTGTTTCTTCTATGGACGCATCATTTCAGTTTTCTTCAATTTTTTATATCATAAACTATTTTCTTTTTTTGTTTCCTCTCTTTTTTATCTTTACTTCCACTTTCTGTCTTTCTCCTTGTTTTTTCTCTTTTTATTTCTCTTTGCTTTCATTATCTTACGTTTTTTCTTTTCTTTCTCTCGCCTCGTTTGCTCGGTTTTTAGCTCTTTGCTTCCATAGCCTTTCTTTTTGCTTTGTCTCTCTTTTCATCTTTACTTCCATTTTCTTTCTTTCTTCCTGAGTTCTCTCTTTTTATTTCCCTTTGTATCCATTATCTTTCGTTTTTTCTTTTCTTTCTTTCGCCTCGTCTTCTCTGTTTTTTAGCACCTTGCTTCCATAACCTTTCATTTTTTCTTTCTTTTTGCTTCGTCTCTCTTTTCATTTTTACTTCCATTTTCTTTCCTTCTCCCTGAGTTCTCTCTTTTTATTTCCCATTGTGTCAATTATCTTTCATTTTTCTTTCTTTCTTTCTTTCTTTCTTTCTTTCTTTCTTTCTTTCTTTCTTTCTCGTTTATCATCTTAACTTCCATTTTTTTCTTTCTTTTTGCTTCCTCTCCATTTTCATATTGACTTGCACGCTCTTTCTTTGTTTCTTTCTGTTCACTTTCTTTACCCTTGCTTCTTTCTTTTTCTTTGCTTCATCTTTGCTTCCGTTTTCTTTCTTTCTTTTTTGATTTATTCTTTGGTTTCCTCTTTTATCTCATCTTTATTTCCATTCCATATTCATTCTTTTTTTATTTTTCCACCCTATCTATTTTCATCTTTACTTCCATTTTCTTTCTATCTACTTGCTTCTATTCTCTTTATCCTTGTTTCCTCTTTGATTCCATGTTCTTTCTTTCTTTCTTTCTTTCTTTCTTTCTTCTATTCTCTATTTTTAAACTTTTTCTTCCTTGTTATTAAAATTTTCTGGGCATGCCTCTTAGAAAAATATACCCTGAGTTGCAATTTAAAATATCTATCTTTATTTTTAAAATATTATTAATAATCGACTGTGTGTATTTAAAATGCGAAGATATTACTATTTGCATTATATACTGACTATTTTCCTCGTCATTGTTGTTATTATCACAACGTTTTGGCCGTTATGCCCTTCAGCTTTATCAGGTGCTTCTCGATACCGGTAACCTTCAGGCAATTTCTCATTGAAACCATTATTTAACCGACAGGGGACTAAATTGTTCTCATTCTGTTGACAATGTATTTTAGTTCTTAAATAGTTCTTATGTAATACCACTCAGTTATTGTCTGCTCCCTTTGCACAGAGTCCAAGTACAAACTTTCCGACCTTGGGGTTAAACTTACAATTACAACGTCACAAAGTTAATGAGCGACCGCTTTAATTCACCGGGAACCAAGAACAATCCTAGGGGAAGAACTTAGAGTCTTTAACCTACCCGGATATTCAGTGAATAACACTAGTTTATAGACATTTCGAGGCTGGAGGGGAGATACCATCAAATTCATGCCTTTCGTTGTATGAATACTGGAGAATTGATAAACTTTTTCTATTGAAAAGCTGCTTCTCATACGTTGAAAAAAAAAAAGATGTATATAGATAAGATATAGATATATAGATGTATATAGATTCTTGGCTAGGACAGCCACCTTTTCAGGAAATGTGCAGCAGGTTATAATGATTTACATGGTACCAGGAGCGGAGAGGAATTCCTGATTACTCTCAGGTTTAACGGTTAGTTGTTACATATTGCATTTTTTATGACTAGACCGATCGTAACGTTTTTCTGGTTCTAAACGAGTATTTTGCTCTCTTTTCCGTCCTGTGATCGTTCAACCGGAAGCAGCCTCCTACAGAAGACCAGTTCTAAGCGTTTGTTACACGGGGGTCGGGAATGGTAGGCTATGTCACATCGCAATCGATATTGGCATACAACCGCCAGCGAATCGAGTCAAAAGCAAATTCACATCTGTCAGCCGGCGTAATGTCCATCAGTTATCAATCGGAATTCGGGCAGGAAAACAGCCTGAGCGAGGCGACTTGTTACTCATTCCAAACTGTTTGGCTTTACTTTCTGTTTTTTCTTATTTGTATTAATTCTTGCTTGTTTTACATCGCTCCAGGTTGGGTTTATTTTAGCGTGTTTTGTTTTCTTTTTTATTTATTCCTACATTTCAATTTTTATATATATATATATATATATATATATATATATATATATATATATATATGTGTGTGTGTGTGTGTGTGTGTGTGTGTGTGCGCACGCGTGTGTGTGTGTGTAACTTTTTTAATTTTACCTCTCCAATTTCAGCCCTAAGTTTATTTCTTCTCTGTCTTATATTTTCTCTTTTCTTTTTCCTTGTCTTTGTTGATCTACAACTCACTTTTGCCGACTATTTACGTTAGAGCGATGTGCATTTTTTGCCTTTTCACGGTGCCATCTTTTCCTAACACCATCTTTCTACTCTTTTTAGTTAACTTTCTTTTCAGATTATTTTTAATTATTTTCATGTTCATGCCTTCTTTTACTTTTTCTTTTTAAAGCCATTTATTAATTCTTTGACTTTTC
>JBBBDQ010001618.1:795000-840000 GCA_037127315.1 Ascarosepion bandense | reverse complement strand
AGAGAGAGAGAGAGAGAGAAGAACAAACTAAAATAGATAGATAGATAGATAGAGAGATAGATAAGAACAAACTGGAATAGATAGATAGATAGATAGATAGATAGATAGATAGATAGATAGATAGACGAGAAAAAAAACTGGAACATATACAGAAAGAGAGAGAGAGAAAGAGAGAGAGAGAGAGAAGAACAAACTAAAATAGATAGATAGATAGATAGATAGATAGATAGATGAGATAGATAGATAGATGACAAACTAAAGTAGATAGATAGATAGATAGATAGATAGATAGATAGATAGATAGATAGATAAGAACAAACTGGAATAGATAGATAGATAGATAGATAGATAGATAGATAGATAGATAAGAACAAACTGGAATAGATAGATAGATAGATAGATAGATAGATAGATAGATAGATAGATAGATACTTAAAATTTATAACATAAATATATTATAATATCACTATGCAAGTAACTATTTTGTTTCGATACTACTTGTCTTATAAAGTAATGGTGCTGATCTCGATTTGAAATGTTTTAAAAGGTTAAAAACTGGCCAAACGCCTCAACCAGAGACATTGCTACATATTCTGTGTTGACCAATCAAAATACAAGTAATTTCAAATTTGATGAACATTAAAACAGACTGTAAAAACAATTTTTGGGGGAATTAATGTTAATATTTGATTAAAATAGAGATCATTATCACTAATTGACTATTAGTTTTACTTTACAATGAAAAATAAAAACGAATTTTAAGTTCTAAATTTAACAAAGCATTAGGTTTCTGTATTTATGAAGTTATTCAAATATGAAACGGGGAAGAGATATAGACACACATAAATACAAATATATAGATACCCACACATGGACAAAGAGACAAATATATACGCACATACATATATATACTCGTACATATACATTTACATGCATATGTACGCAGATATATATACATAAACAAATTTTTAACTCTTGTTTTTAGTGACGTGTCAATTTAACAGTTAGATTTAAAGCCAGGTTGAGAAACGTCTATGAACGCTACATATATTAGATACATGTAAGACCGAATTCGTAAGATAACATGGGCAGTTTTAAAAAAGGTCAAGACAAACATAGTTATATTCCACATATTCCATATTTTCCGGATATGGAATTTTATTCCATCCATAATTACCCTGTAGATAGATAGATAGATAGATAGATAGATAGATAGATAGATAGATAGATTGATTGATTACTGACTGACTTGGGGAATGGAAACAAAAATTATAATTTATCACTCAGAGGACATATTGAAGGGAAGGAGAGTAGAGAACAGTAGGGAATAATCTACGTAGCGAACTTGTGCAAATGTTTTCGCAAACGTGTTCCATTTTGTAATATATATATATATATATATATATATATATATCGATTATTTAAGCCAGTAGATTAAATACATATACTACTTAATTATAAAAAAAATCTAACAAAAAATCAATCTACTGAAATACAAATATCCATTAAAAAATTTCGAAATTTTTTTTTCGATTTTAATATTTACTTATCAGATAGCTTAAAAAATGGCAAAGAAGAAATTCGAAGAAAATTTCAGGGTCATTCAAAAATTTATAAGAAAATATTTAGAAGCTGACGTTGATGAAGACAGAATCCGACAAATCTGCAGAAAAGTTCAAAGGATAATTTCATCGTACCTAAATTTATATATATTATATATTAATTATATATATATATATATATATATTGAATAAGTTCTTTTGCAAAAATTAGTAAGAAACATAAACATGTCACTGAAAGTATTGTCCATCGCTAGCCCCTACTTTTTCCTATCTTTCTGGCACCATTTGAATTCCACGTCAGAAAAACAACACGTAATTTGAATATCTAAACAACATGTATTTTTGAGTATCGATTATTTTAATCGATACTAGTATTTGAGGAGATATCCTGTTTTTTAAAAAAAGCAGTATATTCTACTGATGAATTAATTTTAATAAAACAGTATATTCTACTGTTGACTATTTACGCTCTCACACCCTAATTGAGCACTCTGGAAGAATGGTAGACTTTGAAAAACAGTAGCTACTCTGGCATCTACGCATCGTTCATTCAGCAATGAATTAGAACACTCTCAACTATTGGACGTGTATAATGATAATATACACGCAAAAAGGTCTGCCTCCTTCTACCGAGCGCCCGTAGCTCAGAGGTAGAATCGCCGACTGACGATCGGGTTTCAATCCTGGGTATAAAAGCGATCGGCTGTCTAACCGTACTGATGAGCTGTGATACAGCAAAACAGATCTGTCTGCGGATGACTATATATATATATATATATATCTGTGTGTGTGTGTGTGTTTGTGTGTGTGTGTGTGATCGTGCATTTAGGCAGCATCCCTTCTTTTTTAGAGGTCTTCATTGAAATATCTGACATTTTTATTATATATTCCTTGCATGCATACAAGAGATTTATTTTATGAACGTAGAATTTTCACATTATTTGAATAGTTCTTAAACATACTATGTGCAAATTTGTATTTAAGCTTTACAAGTCACGTGCTGGTTTCGTTCTTTCGGATAAAAAAAAAATCAGATAAATCTTGTCATCGACGGTCTTACTCGTTTAACGAGGCACCGGACATAATAAGATCTATCGTGTGCTAGGGATAAACTGTCGTCTAAAATATAAGTGACACTAGCATCTATTTTTAACATTATATATTTACCAAAATTCCACACAATAAGATTTTAAATCCTAAAGAGTACACTTATTCAATAAAATTGGCATTGGCTTCAACCATATCTTCCAAACGACTGCAGAATCTATTGCATGTCTTCTGGGTGGTCTCTTTGTTTCAGTTGGTGAATGATGCCATAACCCTTGCCTTCATTTCATCTTTGCTGTTTTGTTGGTCACTCGCTCAACTGGACCCCACAATCAAGGGTGTTTCAGGTAGGAGAGTTAAGTAGCCAAATGTATCGGGTGATACTGTAGCAGAAATTGTTCGGAAGCCATGACTGTTCTCCGGAATATGTGTCATGGTATACTGTTTTGTTGTCAGACATAAAGTCTTTCAGTAGCCACCCACTTGACCCAAGGCAGCATCACATCCTTATCACTCACGCCACCTTCGTAATCACTATTAGACTCATCCAACTCTTTCCAAATTCCCGGCACTGTCGTCAGATTAACTCTCAGACACTGTAGGAAATATACATACTAGTAATTCCGGATCGAATGCTTAGTAGTAAATCATGTCATTCCAAATTTTTGATGGAATGAATTGTGTCATGATGCTTTTTTCTCACAGATGGTGCCCAACTGAGCCCACTATAATGTGAGGTCGACCAAAACAAAAAAAAAAACGCGCATGCGAGAAAAATATAAAAATGGCGACAATTTACTCATCACGTCATATATATATATATATATATATATAGATAGATAGATAGATAGATAGATAGATAGATAGATAGATAGATAGATAGATAGATTATTGTTCATATGAAAGGTTGTATATTCATAAATAATAATTTAAACATGTATGGACTGCTAATAAATAAAAAAAATCTGCTACTGAATAATGATTTGACTAAAACAGATAAAATAAATGAACGTCTTTCGAAAAATAAAATAAAATAAATTTATCAAAACAAAAGCCGTACTATAGATGAGATTAAAAAAATATCGTTGAGATTCTAAAAATGATAACAACATCCATATTGAAGTATTTTTGACAATGTTTTTCTCATTTTACACATCGGAAAATATTCCTCTTTGACACTTTCGCGCCTGTCCACCACAAACTCACTTTCCTTTTTTTTTCTTGCATTTAGTAATCGATGCGAAATATTGAACACCGCTAATCAGAATGAGTTGTAGAAAAAATAAGAATGGAATCAACTGAAATAATGAATAGCTTGCAAGAAAGATCAAAATTATATATATATATATATATATATATATATATATATATATATATATACACTAGCAGTATACCCCGGCGTTCCTCGCGTGTTATGAAAGCTGTAAAATTAATCCATGGTCCTGGAGCTCAGACTTTTTGGACGTTGGCACGAAAGACTAAAAAGCAATAGTTGTTTCCAGTTAAAGCGAAACCGTAGACTGAAAGAAAAATAAATGGATGTAAGTCAAATTTGGATTTCCTGGTATCGATATCAAATAAGTTTTTTTCGTCGTAAACTGAATTTGAAGGCTAAATAGGTCTTCTGAGTGAATGGTATCATGGCTGAGACTAAGAACTACAATTATACCTACTTAGAGCTAAACCTGAAGCAAAAACTACATTAAAAAGACTGAAAAAAATACAGACACACAGGCAGATAAACACCCACACACACACACATACACACACACACACAAACATCCTGCTTTTTATATATATATATATATATTATCGATTTTCTGCACTATTGTAAGAACTGCAACCTTGAAACTTCTGAATATCGTTTCTTATGTCTTTTTCTATGAGTGTATCAAATTTGATTAAAATGGGACCAATCCTTCTATAACCCGAATTTTTCGATTATTGATTTTCGATATTTCTCGGGGGTACCTCGACACAAAACCTACCTAAGAACACTCGCAGATGCTTATAGTACAACCGAGTAGATTTTCAAGATAATCGGTTCAGCCACTTCGGAGTCTATAGGTAACGGACACACACACACACACACACACACACACACACACAAAGTTTCATTTATAAATAAGTTTAGACATATATATATATATATATTTATCGAAAGAAAAGGAGGCGAAGTTAAGAGATCTATAAATGAAAAAAAAAAAATGGGGAGAAAAGAAGTGAAATAGTATAAAATTGTAAGAAATGAAAAAAAAATCAAAATCAAGTCGAAAGATTAAGAACGGGTAGAAATAAAACAAACTGTTAAGGAAAAATAAACAAGTCAATGAAGAAAATGAAAAAGAAAACAAACAAAAGGAAGAAAGACGTATAAAGAACGAAAAAAAAGAAAAAAAAACGAAAACTGAATGAGAAATGCGATTAAAGACAAAAAAGCACGACAAAAAAAAGGGGGGGCATAAAGTAAGGGAAACGGACATAAATATAAACAAAGAAGCAGGAATAAACATAATTATTTAAAAAAAAAAGAAAGCGAAAACTTAATGAAAATAGAAGTAATAATAGTGTAAATAATAGAAAAATATTGCTAGAAGCAAAGAAGAGAGTGTTTTTTTTTTAAAATCATTTCACCCCAAGCAAGGCATTCCACTGCCACTATAGCGCAGGGGGTTACATAGGGGAAGGTGCTGAGAGAGTGATTAGATATAGGAAATGTCAGAAGGAGGATGATGGACGAGTAAGGAGGTAAATAGGAAAAGTGTTTGAGAGAATGGGTGCGAGTTAGTGTGTTAGGAGGTGTCTATTGACCTTACATTTAAACTCCTAGAGATTGTAGCTGTCGGGGAAGCAACTATGTGGAAGGGAATTCCACAGGCGGGAAGTGCGAGAAAAGAAGCTGGTGGTTGGACTGCTATGTGATGTTTGTGCTTAAATATGGCAGTGAATGCTGGAAGATCTCATCACAGATGAAGTAAAATCTTGGAGCAACTGAAATGTGGTTCTACAGAAGGATGCTGCGAATATCAGGGATTGAGCATTTGAGCAATTATGAGGTTTTAGAAAGCATTGAAAGTAATAATAAGCATCAGGAAAATACAGCTGAAGTTCTTGGGACATGTGATGAGGAAGGAAAGCTTGGAGAATCTGATATTCACAGGTCAGATAGAAGGGAAGAGAGACGGGGGAACGTAGCAGATAACATATTTGAAGGGTTTGAGCAGGTGGATGGCAGTGCAAGGTTTCGATGCGGTAACAGGAGAAAGCGTGCTAAGAGCTACCAGGGATAGGGAGACGTGAAAAGCCATGATCATCTATGTTCTGAATGCTCTGGTTCCCCGACTACATTAATTTAAGCATGTTACCAGATTGACATCTAGATCTCACCAATTTACCGTTGAACTAGATAGATGCAACTGCTACATCTACAAGTTCTTTTATCGGACTTCCCACTCCCGTCCCATTTCTTGCTTCATTGAAAACTAAAATCTTCAGAAATTTAAATGTAACCTCAATCGCATCTTCTAGGTTCTTGAAATATTTTCCCTTTGTTTTTGTTCTTCCTACAGTCTTCCCCAATCTCTTTTTTCTTATTCTCTTTCATTTTCATTCCATGTACCTAACCTCCGGGTTCTAGTTCATTGTCGCCTTGCTTGATTTGAAACGATTTAAAAACAAGAAATCAAAATAAAATTGCGAAAATAAAATACATTTAAAGAAAAAAGAATGAAGCACTTCAAAGTGTGTAAAATCGCATTAAACTTTAATAAACAAATAACAGAAAGGCGAACCCCGAAAAGAATTCTAATTAAAGGAAAACAGGAAATAGTTAAATATAGCGAAGAAAAAATATCGTTGATATCTCGTCTTCACGAATTGAAACATAGTACTATATTTGTGATGCAATACAGGGTGATTGAAAAGTAACTGCCTAATTCATGTATGATGGACTCTCACGTCTTGTTAAAAATTATAGTTAGACAGTAGAGTCCATCATACATAAAATAGGGTGTTACTATTCAATCAGCTGTTTAGTTACGGCTCAAATTGAGAAATCGGTGAGCCGAGTTCGTATTTCAGTCGAATTCGTTATATTTGCTTATTCACAAATTCTGTTAGGAAATGTATGAATCGATCTCGTCTCTCCAACAGCTATGGTTTGAATAGCAGGACACACTGGGTCCTATAGACTTGCTTGGCAATAAGTCTATCGAATAGAGAAACGTCAACCTACTTCTTAAAATCTTCTGTGCAGTGAGTTATGAATCGAAAGCGAGAAGAACGCCTAAATATGTATCACGTATGACAATTGACTGACTAGATTTGCGGCTCGGTCACATCATTTTACATCATTAGTTTAAATTGCAAAGTGTAACGATATGTTCTATTCTAAAAGTTACCTTCACACTTCTTGCCTGTTGCACTCTCTTCCGACATTTCTAACGACTATTTTCAAACTTTTAAACGTACCATCAATAGTCATTTAGAAGTATTTTCCTTTCTTGTCCTTGCTTGTCAATAATGCATTTCTTATATTCTTTTCCTTCCTTGCGTCTTAGAGGCTTTATTATCTTGCTTGGGGCGAAATAACACAAAAATAATTTCTCCAGATCAGTATCTATCTATCTATCTATCTATCTATCTATCTATCTATCTATCTATCTATCTATTCATCGCTTCTTTCTTTCTTTCTTTCTTTCTTTATTCCAGCCAGTTTCTTTCTTTCTTTCTTTCTTTCTTTCTTTCTTTCTATCTTCCAGCGTTTTTTCTATCTATCTATCTATCTATCTATCTATCTATCTATCTATCTATCTATCTATTCCAGCGTTTCTTTCTTTATTTCTATCTATCTATCTATCTATCTATCTATCTATCTATCTATCTATCTATCTATTCCAGTCAGTTTCTTTCTTTCTTTCTATCTTCCAGCGTTTCTATCTATATATCTATCTATCTATCTATCTATCTATCTATCTATCTAGTAATAACTAAAATTAAAGTTATTTTTGTCAGGGGTTTCGCAGAAGTTACATCCTTTTTTCTTGATAAGTAAGAAAGGCAGTACGCCACAATAAGAGAGATATGTAGTAATCTAAGCCTTATCTGACTTAGGGACACAACAATAACCAGTCATGCTCAGAAGATCAATGACCCAATCAGCACCTTTCAAGACGAGAATGACACAATCCAGAAAGAAGAGTGAGAAAGAATGAAGGAAATCAATAAAAGCAGTTATAAAAGCATAAACAAAAAAGCTGTAGAAGGAGAAGAAAAGCTGAAATAGAAAACCCCTAAAAAGCGAACAAATTGCAAAAGTATATAAAAAATAGAGACCCCTGGCAAAATTGATCTTAGAAATGAAATGTATGTGAGAAAACCACACCTGTTAACGGGTTAAATGATGACACACCGAATCTAAATCCGTACGCAAAACAAACATGTTTTCCTAGTATGGATCGTTATTTACTTCGGTAGCCATTATTTCTATTATACGAATATAGAGAGGAACAAAAGGTAACATGCACACAAATGTCTACCAACACAAATCTTAGTATTTGTCAAGGTTAACACTGGTTGCAATATTTTTTTTTTCAGTTTTTATGACCTGGGCAAATTGTCATGAGTTCATGCTCAATGACGTAACGGATCGTTGCATAACTGCGAAGTGAAATTTGAGGTAACAAATTTGGACATGGGTTAGAATCAAAATTTATTCATGTTTATTTAACATGAATACTGGCATCGGTTTGGCTGAATCTCTCTGTTTCTCTCTCACTTTTATATATATATATATACATATATATATATATATATATATATATATATATATATATATATATATATTGTCATTCGATGATTACAAAAATGTGCTACTTGGCTGATATCAAGCAAAATTATTGGAAAAGTTGGTAGTTTCAAGAAACGACCATCCAGCTGATCCGATGTTAATGTCTTTAATCACAATGAAATCGACAGTGGTAAAAGGTAAAGGTATTAATCAGTCTCTTCTCTCCAGTTATGGGTTAGAATAGCAGGGCAGATTGGGTTTTACAACCTTGGCTGGCAACCAGTCTACCGCAGAAAGTAATGGCAGCCTACTGTGGTAAAATCATCTGTCCAGTCAGTTATGTCTCTTTCGAGACATGATCACTTAAAGCGTGCATCACGCATGGCACTTAACTGACTCGGTCAACTCTTGGTTTCTCGTTCATATTTTTAGATCTTTTCAGTAATCTTAGAGCGCACACAGAGAATAATGCAAAACTTATCTTGAGAGTGTCTTTGCATCGAAACCTTAATTTTTTATCAAAAGTTTTTTAACTAGATAGAATTATGTTATCAATAAAGTGCGAAAATATTAGACTGATTAAGTCTGCTATTAAGTCTGCTATTAAGTCTGCTATT
This sequence comes from Ascarosepion bandense, assembly GCA_037127315.1. Classification (NCBI taxonomy): domain Eukaryota; kingdom Metazoa; phylum Mollusca; class Cephalopoda; order Sepiida; family Sepiidae; genus Ascarosepion; species Ascarosepion bandense. The sequence continues at coordinate 830,986 of JBBBDQ010001618.1, read as the reverse complement.
AAGTCTACTATTAAGTCTACTATGAAGACCAAAGAAGCAGTTGTTTATTTCTCATCTTCAAATTCGGCAAAACTTATTTTTTTCCAACTTAATATATAATTGGGATGAGAATCCGATGGAATGGTAAGTATATGAGATAATTTTGAATTTGTTTTTTTTAATTTTTATTTTGATATGTTTCATCAATTATCCGCTGTTTCCGGAAAAAAAGAACACTTTTTTTCCGATAGCGCTGAACGAGTTTATTATTGATGCGTTTCGATTGAAGCATTTTGCTTATTGTTCAGTTATTCTTATTCTTGATCAGTCAGTTGAGTGTCATACGTGATACACGCTTGGGCGATCATGTCTCGAAAGAGACATGTTTGACGGAGCAGAAGATTATCCCACAGCAGGTTGCCATTGCTTTCTGCGGTAGACTGGATGCCAACCAAGGCTATAGAACCAAATCTGTCCTATTATTTAATCCATGACTGGAATGAGAAGAGATGGATTAATACCTTTCCCAAGGGTAGTTGTGCGTAAGTGAATGCAAGAAGTTCAAATGGAATTCAAGCTCGGCTCTCCTATTTGTCGTTCAGAGCCGAGAATCACTGCACGACAACGCACATCCTGATATTATTCTTGATACTTTTATTATTCTTGATATTATTATTAAAAAATGTTTATTGATATGGTGATATGAAGTATCTGCTGACTATTTTGGCATATCCTGTGAGATCATTTACTGTTCATTTCTGCTTGATTGGTGCGTCACTACCAGATCCAAAAACTACTAGATGTCAGTAACGTTTGTATTACCAACTCATATATCCACTACACCACCGTAGTGGTGCGCGTCTTATATTCAGTGTCAGCTGACTTTGGTTATGATGCTGAATATAAAACATGAGTTCAATCCTTAGATCTGGTAGTGACGTACCAATAATTGTATAATTTATATCACAGGATATATCAAAATAATCAAAAGATACTTCATATCAGCTAAAGAACGAACACCTGATGATGGCCAGAGGTACTTGGTCGAAACGTTGTGTCTATAATAACATCTATATCAACCAAGATGAGAACAACAGTTCGAAATAATACAAGGATATTACAGATATATGGAAGATAATGACAATCCTTTTTATTTAAATTCCTTGAAGTTTCTCTTAGTTATTTTTCATGGAATATATATCATGCGATAGAATAAAATCTTTCTTCAATATTTTGCTTATTTTATTTTGCATTAATTAAGTATATTATTGTTTGATAAATAATTTTCATTTAAATAACAAATTTGATTAACACATGTTACGCTAAGATTTTTTTAAAATTCTAGTTGTGATAGAGCTGGTAAGCAGAATAATATATTTGATTCGTTGGGTCAATACATCTATTCCGAAAATTTTACGAGCCATTGTATATGAAATAATTAGAGTACTGAAGACCTTAAAAGTACTTTTAAAGTATTTCTATTCTCCGTGAAAATATTGAGGGCTAAAATTTTTACTGTTTTTGAACAGAATCATATAATTATTTTGTTTTGTAGTCATGGTTAGAATAGAAATTTATGAGATCATTTTTATAACTTTTTTGCAATAGACACTTCGTTTTATGTTATTGCAGGGACGGTTACATAATATATAGAAACATAAAATGTTATTTGTTTCTGTTTCATAAGTGAATTTTATCGATGCTCAATTTTGTTTTGTCTCAGATATATAAAAAAAATCTATATATCATTTTCTTTCATTATGACTACATAAAGACATCGAATAATACTCTATAGATAAATTCTAGCAACCTGGCAGCAATTCCATACAAGGTTAGTGAAAATGTGATATATAATAACCCTCGGAGGTCGTAGAACGATGCTATGACGACTAAGGTATTGCTAAAAGACCTTCTGTAAAATGAACGTAAATACGGAATTTCGTTAAGCTCCGGTTTCGCTGCAACCAATAACGAAGCGGTACAAAGGTGAGATACGGAAATGTGTAATTATGTGCCTGGGTGAGAGAAAAGTCGCTAAGGGCGGTCTTTTCGGTTGTGTTAACCTCGGCAGGAACATTTTTTCCTGGGCCACGTCATTTATCGAAGGTCCCCAGCCGTAAGCGTTCAGCAAAGACTCGTTCTCGGTGTGTTCTTTTATTTTCTTCAGACCGATAACTTAGTCGCTGCATATCTATTACTTTTCTCGTTTCCTTTATCGAAATCAGCCGATGGCAGAGATTGCAAGTACAGATATATTAGTTAGCGCTCCTTATATGCTGCACAGACCAATATGCAAGCGCATTCAGAGCAAATGGCCCAAAACAAGTATCAAATTATATTCACACGGTCTCGCACACATCTATTAATAAACACGCACACACACATGCATATATATATATATATATATATATATATATATATATATATATATATATGTTAAATCAATACAGAAAAGGAGATTAACTTCATCATGAGATAATAATAAGACTATAGCTTCAAACACAATTTCCAAACTACCCTCACAAACACCAAGTACGCGCACACTCAGATATATATATATATATATATATATATATATATATATATATATATATATATATATGTAAGTTTCGTTTCATAGACAACAGGCTGTGGTTAAATTTTTATATAATTTTTCATGCGGTTTTATAATTGTTTACTTTTCAGTAGATAAACTATTTTTATTAAAAAATGTTTATTGGTTGGAAGTATCTGTTGACTATTATGGCATATCCTGTGAGATCATTTACTGTTCATTTCTGCTTGATTGGTGCGTCACTACCAGATCCAAAAACTACTAGATGTCAGTAACGTTTGTATTACCAACTCATATATCCACTACACCACCGTAGTGGTGCGCGTCTTATATTCAGTGTCAGCTGACTTTGGTTATGATGCTGAATATAAAACATAAGTTCAATCCTTAGATCTGGTAGTGACGTACCAATAATTGTATAATTTATATCACAGGATATATCACAATAATCAAAAGATACTTCATATCAGCTAAGATAGAAAGAACACCTGATGATGGCCAGAGGTACTTGGTCGAAACGTTATGTCTATAATAACATCTATATCAACCAAGATAAACTATAGAAAAATTAGTCGAATGATTTAATTATCCGGGCGATTTTTGCTATACTTTTAGCGATTATCAAGTTTGAATTTCTTTTTTTATGTAATAAATAAATTGTTTTATGTATGTAGCAAAAATTATAGGAATGTTTTATTTTCCAAACACGGTCAGCACATTGTTGTTGTGTTTATAGTTTATATAATTGTGTGCTGAACTTTTCTTTTTTCATTAATAATGCTTGCATTATCCTTAGCAATAGGGAGGTGCTATTATATTTGAGGGAGGTGCTATTATATTTGAGGGAGGTGCTATTATATTTGAGGGAGGTGCTATTATATTTGTATTATCGATTAGTATGTTACGGGTCGGCTTTAGTTGTTTCTATGAGCAGAAGACAGTGTGACAAACCTAAAGTTATGTTATGGCTAAAGTGTTTATAAATTTAATATAAATCCAGGTGAAATATACTTTTAATTTATAACAATATATATATATATATATATATATATATATATATATATATATATATATTGCAAATGTTCTATATTCTTTCGTGTGAATGTCTAATATAAACGTTTTGTTCAATTAGTTTGTGTGATTAATACAAAATTTATATCTATCCCATTTTTTTATAAATTATTCAATTTTCCTCTACCGTCCTTTCTCTTGATGAATTCATTTACTGAAACATTTATAGTTTCAGACTGATATATATATATATATATATATATATATATATATATATATATATATATATTATACTTTAGAACATGTAAAAACTACAAACTACTTCAAAATTGTACATTTTGTTTCGACATTGAAAGAACAATGTCTCATCAGGTCGTTAATCATTATTAACGAAACAAAATGTACAAAAATGTAATAGTTTTTACTTTGTACGTGTTCTAAAGCATAATAATAAATATTCATTGCTCTATTCGTATATTGAGCACTGTTTTAAATTAATGTTTTGAACGTTGCAATTTTTTTCTTCGTTCCTTTACATATATATATAAATACATAATTCGAATATATATATGACTCGAATATATGAATCGGAATCCGACAAGATGAATAGAATAAGTAAAGAACAACTAGGAAAAAAGTGTCTTTAATCTAACATGTTTCACTTTAACAAGCTTCTTCAGAAATTCATTAACGACGAATGAGTTAAAATCTAAGAGACTGTATGTTGATTGAGGTACGGTTTCATTGGTCAGATACTTGTCACGTGTGATAAAGCAATTGATAAAGCAGTTGATGAATATGAAATGTTGAAGAAAAACTTGTGTCTGTTTAATGCTATAACATACAGGAACCACTACGTTCGGCTATACAAGCGTGACGGCTCTCGTCACAAAACAGAGACCTATTCACTATTGCTCGCAATAAGCTAGTCCTTGACAGAGCAAAGTTCCTGTTTGCCCAGAAAATGGGGCCCGCATTGCTTTTAAAACTTTGTCTCTCGTGATTACTGGCGACTCTGTAACGGGGCATTAAATAAGTGTAATATCCATTCCTTCCCTCTTCAATCAATTTGAGGTTTTATCATCCTCTGAATGCTTTGCCCGTAAATTCTCCTCAAATTCTACTTTTGACACATCTGGAATATGACTATCTATATTCACACCTCAAACTGAGTCTTTGTTGAATTGATATACATATAACCCATTCTATGGTTTCTGATATCATCTTTAACATGAATCCTCACAAAACATGTCGACCCGGAGTTATCCCTATAATTGTCATTAAGAAGTGAGTTACTCAACTAGTTCCTGTTCTCTCTTAACTGTATAATAACTGACTCGCTGCTTCCTGCTTTCCTGTCTGCTGCATCATCTGCTGTTTCTATTCTTAAGAACTCCGGGGAACCGTTCGACTCTTCCAACTATCAATGTATTCTCCTTCTACTTTGGGTAAACTTATAGAGTTCTTAATCAACGCTGAATTGGTTCAACATCTCGTATCGCATCTCCTCCAATATGGCGTTCAATTTACCAGGTCAAATTCTGATGTACTGAGAATAGGATGCGCATTGTGGTGCAGTAGATATCGGCTTGGAACGAGAAACCGGAGACCCGTGTTCAGATTCTAGTTGAATTCGTTGCATTCACCTACGCGCAAATACCCTTAGGAAAGGTATTAATCCGTCTCTTCCTTCCAGCTGTGTCAAATAACAGGACTGTGGGCTCTATAGCCTTGGTTGGCAACTAGTCTACCACAGAAAGTAATGGCAAACCACTGCGGGAAAATCTATTCAGTCACTCTTTCCTGCTCAAGCTTGTGTCATGTATGGCACTTAACTGACTGACTGACGAAAGAGTCTATCATGCTGTAGATAAAAACGGTGAACCTCTGGCTGTAGCATCTCAAAAGTCTTTGAGATGTTCTGGCATTCATGTCTTCTTTAAAAGTTAAGGTGTTCCAGACACTTTTTTGAACTGATCTAGTCTTTCCTCTCAAATCTTAAATGGACACTCGTCTAGATCCTTTCCCCCAAGGACCCATAATTGGTCCTACTCTGTATTTAATTTTCATTGATGGCCTTTCTGATGGTATCAGGTCTCAACTTGGTATATACCCTGATGACAAAACAATTTATTCCTGCCTTAACAGTAAGTCACTTGATGTCCAAAACGACCTCAATACCGTCGCTAACTGTGGCAAAGGATGGCTTGTTAATTTTAACACCTCCAAAACTAAACTTTTCTTCATTATTCATTTGAGAGACCCCTCGTTTTCTGCCATCAGCACGGCTAATGGCAACCCCCAGAAAAGGGATATGAGACTTCTCGGGCCCACGTTATCAGCTGACATGAAGTTGAAAGACTATATTGTATCTGTTGCTAGATCAGCTGCCCCCAAAAATCAGTTCATTGTGTAGGAGGAGTCAGTTTTTCTCTCTCCAGAATCTATCTTACATATCTATGAGACTAACCTAGTTTTTTTTAAAAAATTTAAGCTCAGTACTAGATTGGCGTCTATTTACACTTGAGCTAACAAGTGTTATATCAAGTGTTCTATGCCAACAGTTTCTTTTCTCTCGCTTCCCGCTTGTGGAACTCTTTTCCGGCTCTACGCTTTCCATCCAACTTTAATCTGTAAAAATTTTAATGCAATTTGAGCCGCTATCTACTGTCCTCCGGATTAAACTTTTCTCTTTCTGTTCATCATTACAGTTTCTGTTCTTAATTATACCTCGTCTTGGAACCTCTTGGGTCTAAATGACTTTACTGCCTTGCATGCGGTGAAACCAATTAAAAAAGTAATTCATTCATTTTTTACCAATTTATTAATTTTTTAATAAGTAAATGTACTGTTTCACTGTCTTAACAGTAAGTTATAGATATTGGCGTATTTTAACAGTTTTCAATTTTTGTATGATGATGGTCACGAGCATGACTTTCAAAGTTGCAACAAATGGTGAGGAACAAAGCTATATTTCTTCTTACTCTTATTCTATCTATCTATCTATCTATCTATCTATCTATCTATCTATCTGTGCGTGTGTACTGGTTGGCTGTTCATGACATATCAACACATTTATAGGTTATTTAATACCTTAATCTAAATAAGTTGCACGCATTTATAATACTACTAGTTATATTTTTAATAAATGTCTTACTAGTTTTTTTACGATAATGTATTTTATACTTTTTTAGTAAACCACCAAACAAAAATCCAAACACTTTTTCCCATAGTTAGGACTCTGACAAATTTTACGACCTTGAATAAGTGTGAATCCGAAAACAACAGCAATTAAGAGGTGATTCCATGCTCCTCGATTTCGCCAATCTCTCGATCCGAAGCCTTGCTGTCGGATTTAATTTATCGTTATACCGAGATCTGTGTGTGTGGCATACGCGATCCTGTATGTATTGTAGTTGTGCAACTGTGTCCTTTTTTTTATTTTTCTTCTTGATCAATACACATTATACTAAGCTATGAGGATGTTGGCCGAATAAACAATTTGAAATATTCGGTAAATAGTGTTCCATAGTTTCAAATTCGCTTCGTAGTAGAACAACAGAAAAAAATAATCTATACTATAATAAACTCCGCATCTATCCGTTCATAGTAATTTGATATCTATCTATATTATAATAAGAGCCGTGTCCCTCCGTCTGTCTATCACAATTTAATATCTATTTAAACTATGTTATGAACTGTGTCAATCCGCCTATCACAATTTCATATCTATCTTTACTATAATAAAAGCCACGTCCGTCCGTCCGCCGCAATTTTCTATCTAGCTATACAATAATAAGAGCTGCGTCCGTCTGTCCGTCCTTCAGTCCGTCACAAATTTCTATCTATCTATACTATAGTAAGAATCTTTGGGATTCTGGGAACAACAGCAACTAAGAGGTGATTCTATGCTCCTCAACTTTTTAAATCTGTTGGTCAGAAGCTTTGCTGCCAGATTTAGTTTATTGTTATACCTAGGAGTGAATACGGGCCTATATATATTGTATTTGTGTAGCTGTGTACTTGCTTTTACATTCCTTCTGGATCAGTGTAATCTATGCGAATATATATTAAATATTATGGGACTTGGGCAATGTCCGGAGAGAAACAACTTGAATTTTTTTTTAATAAAATCTTGTCGGGTGCCCCTGCTTATTCTCCTCGGGGTTCTTGACAAAATACAAGAATCTGTAATGTGATCGATACCGACTTGGCAGACCGGCTACAGTTACTATCTCACCGACGTGACGTGGCTTCCCTGTGCCTCTTCTATAAATACTTTCACGGCTTCTTAGATCACTGGTGCCCCCTAGGTACGAATTTTCACGAGATACTGGATTAGCAACTAGGTCCCACCCTTTTACAGTGAAACCGATAAAATGTAACCGCAATTTCTACTCCTACAGCTTTGTTTCTCGCACTTTCACCTGTGGAATTCCCTTCCACATAATTGCTTCCCCGACAGCTACAATCTCCAGGAGTTTAAATGTAAGGTCAATAGACACCTCGTAACACCTTAACTCGCATCCATTCTCTCAAACACTCTTCCCATATACATCCTTACCCGTCTATCACCCTCCTTCTGACATTTATAATGTCCTTAATCTTTATTATTGATTCAAGGAATTAAAAACCTCTCAAATTAAATAATATCAGAATGTTATTGAATTTTTTACTTTACTTTTCGGAGCAGATTTTCGGATACAGGGGACAAATTTAAAATAAGAAAATAGATAATTTATATTTCATAATGAGTCCTGCGTTAACAAACAAAATTATAGATCTCGAAACTGAAATTTGCTAAAATTTCATGGATTTACGTGGAATGGGGGTAACAGAGGTAAAAAAAATCTTTACCAAGATTTAAAAAATATAATAATTTAAAAAATATTTTCATTCATTTTTTTAATGAGTTCTGAAAGTTTTATTAGAATTCGATAATTATTTGATTTTTGCGAGAATTTCCAAATTAATATCTTTGTCAACGAAAAAAAGTGGGTGATGTAATCATTACGTCTTCCATTGTAAACAGTCGTAACGTTTTGGTTACCCTCTAACTCAAATCAAAACAAGATTTTCTGCTAAAATTTTGAACATATTAAAAGGGATTCAAATTTTAAAAAAATAATTAAAAATTACTTTGATCTTTCGTCTCAATAATAATGCAAGCATTTTGATAGAAAAAGTTTGTTTTATTAAGTTTGGGACCTATTTTATTTATACTATGCTGTTTTTAGTGATTTGGTGGAGGTATCTATTTCAGATTGAAATAGATACCTCCACCAATTGAGGGTTTATTGGTACAACTTATTAACGCTTCTTCTATTGCTAGCATTTTGAAATTCCTTTTTGAAGATCCAGTACCCGAAAAACCAGCATAGAAGTGGCCATTAAAAAAGACAGAGAAATCAGCGCCCTTGAGAAATTTCTTTGTACCATGCTAATTTACTGGAAATAAGATTTATTTCAATAGTCGAGTTAAATGTAATCCTGTGCGTTAGTGAAATTAATACATCTTCCTTTTTGCGCTCATCTCTGAGGATATTTGCCTCGATGGCATGTGTGAAAAGCCACTAAATGAAGTGGAGAGTTCAAGTGCACAGCTTTAGCGGAGTGAGCATTCAGGGAAGCCTGATAGGCATTTTAACTTAGCTGAAATCTTTAGATAGAGTTGCAGGCAGCTGTCTTGAAAACAAACTCAAAAGTACTCGGAAATGTGCAGCTAAATATCTCTAGGAATCTACCACGTAAGCTTTAAGATTATTTCTTTGATAACGTTATTCTTTGAAATAAAAGCTCCTACACTCGCAGAGACAGTAATAATTGCTTAAGTGCATATTTTACATTCACAATTGATAGAAGAATATATATATATATATATATATATATATATATATATATATAGCCTTTGAGATTTGCAAAAGAAATTACTCGACCAGCGGTCGAGAGCGAGAGAAAATTTACTCGCCCCCAAATCATTTTACTCGATCGACTCAATTTTCTTAATAGTCGCCTTACGTAAACATAGCGGGAATCGCTGACGGAAAACAAAAAGTGAAATTTTAATTAGAATTTCGAATGTGTTAGAAAGGATTTAAAATAAAAAAAAGGAACAACAAAATTTGATCTTTCCTCTTAATAACAGCATAAACACGTATATGATAAAACTTTGTTTTTATTAAGTTTGAGCCCATTTATCATCATGTGATGTTGTTTTTTGTTTTTTGGCAATTGAGTGTAGGTACCTAAATTCGTAGTTTCTTTCTTCTGTTTGACTACAACTTCCATCTCATAGATGATAAAAATAACAACTGTGATTTTCTCAACGATTTTTTATAAAAAGAAATTTACTTGTATAATTTGTTTTTCGGGGCGAGGTTGAAAGAAATATGCGTATTTTTTTTTCTTTCAAATGTTAGTTTTTACATTTTGTAAGCGTCGAGGAAATATTAAGTCAAGGATAATATTTTTCCAAAAGAGATTCTTTAATCTGGATGACAGAGACATTTTAGCTCCACTCTGACTGAGACAATAAAAGCTAGACTAAAGAGTTCAATAATGTCATTGTAGGTCATTCTAAGTAACTTGTAAATCTTCAGTGGCGTACCTTTGGGTTGCAAAAGGAATCAGACTTCTTTTTTTTATATTTGAAGGGACACGTTTCATTGCGAGATTTTTAATCGACCGCAGGCGAGTAAATCAATAAACTTTAATCGCCCAATTAACTTCTTAATCGACTGTGCCGATCTGGCGAGTGAAATCTCAAAGGCTATATATATATATATATATATATATATATATGAATGATAGAATTTTTATTTTATCTCAATTGTATATATATATATATATATATATAATTGAGATTATATATATATATGTGTGTGTGTGTGTGTGCGTGTGCGTGTGTGTGTGTGGGATGACCGTATATACATTCTTATGTATCAAGAACAATATTGCGGAAAAATATATGACAATATGAAAAAGATTTCGTGTGACGCGTTTCATCATTTTGAACTTGATTTAAGAATTTGAAGGTATTCATAGGTCCACTTAATTCAATAATGTTCGAAATTATGTAACAGCGACTAAATCAAAGAAGAAAATTAAATTATCTGTTATAAAAAAAATTCAAAACTGCTAAGCACATGGTCAATAATAATAATTCACCTGCAAAATGTAAACTGCATCGAACCAGTGTTGTTCGCGAATTTATATGTCCTTTGAAGAACTGCGTTCCTCAACAATCCAAATTGTTAAACAGTTAAATTGGCCACGCCACCACAGAATTGACGAGGCGATTGACATCGCACCTTTCATCAATAGTTCTATCTGATCTCATTTAAACACACATCGAGATCTTCCAGGACCTAAAATTATAGCCGAAAGCGCTCGAAAGCGTTGGATTAGTTAATTCTTAAATAATTTGAGTTCTGAAAAAAATCATAAAAACACATAAAAAATATATATAAAATCTTAATGATAATACTCTGGCTGTCATTTTTAATGAAAGCTACATAAAAGAAAGACATTTGGCTAAATATACAACACACACACACACACACACACACACACACACACACACACACACACATATATATATATATATATTTTTTTAATCATATCACCCCAAGCAAGGCGGTAACGCCACTGATGTGCAGGGAGCTACATAAGAGTGAGAAGATTAGAAAAGAGAAAACCGGAAACCACATCCTAAACAGGAAACAAGGGATGAGCCTCTTCACCTGTTCAATAGACGTGGGTGGAGTGTGAACCGGGCGATAGTTTAGTCTATCTACTCCAATTAAAAAAAAAAAAGTAAGAAGATTAGAAAAGAGAAAAACCGGAAACCGCATCCTAAACAGGAAACAAGGGATGAGCCTCTTTACCTGTTCAATAGACGTGGGTGGAGTGTGAACCGGGCGATAGTTTAGTCTATCTACTCCAATTGAAAAAAAAAAAAAGAAGTGAGAAGATTAGAAAAGAGAAAAACCGGAAACCGCATCCTAAACAGGAAACAAGGGATGAGCCTCTTCACCTGTTCAATAGACGTGGGTGGAGTGTGAACCGGGCGATAGTTTAGTCTATCTACTCCAATTGAAAAAAAAACAAAAAAAAAAACACTCTGCATGCAATTTCAACATTCAGGAAAACAGATTTCAAGTTGTCCAAAAATATGTATGTGTGTTCGTTTTACTGTGTCTATATATAGACACAGTAAAAAGAACCTTCAGATATTGGAGGCCATGTACATTAAATCCAAACAACCCACACTTAATAAAATCACATTTAAATCCGGTCATAACACATTACATTGCATTTGAATACATGGTTCTATTGTCATTTCGCGCTTTCACGCGGTGTGACGTCATAGAACCGCATTGCAAATTTACGAATTGCGTTTGTTATTTTTGGTAACTATTCCCGTTGCCTAGCGGAGTTTTATGTCAACACAAAATAAAATCGTCGGTGATGGTGGATATTATTGTATTACCGTTTTAATAAACTCTCTGAAGATGGCACATGTGAGCCGAAAGCTTAGAACCAAATTAATAAAAAATTATGCAAATGTTGGAGAATTTTTGTCTTTATTTTCAACTGAAATTAAAGCCAATATACGACGTTTAGAACGGCTCATGATTAACATAATAGACATTCATTGTCTCTTATATTTAACAGTATATGTTTAGAAAAAAAATATATATATGTGTGTGTGTTTGTGAAGAGATAGAATAAAAATGTAAACCAAAACGCCAGTTCTAATTGTAAATCGATAGAGAACACTAAAGATGGAATCAAGTTTAAATTAAAATGTGTCTCGTCGTACAATTTAGCTGACTTCCTTCATTTTTTCAAACATTTTATTTATCACTGCTGTTTTTAAATATACGCAATTTTGAGAGTATCAGGTGTGTTAAGAATGATAAAATTTGATCTGGACCCAAATTTCCCGTAGAACACTTAGTAATCATTGTACATTCTATATATTTCTTTCGTTAGTAAGTTATTTGCTCTTTTGATTATCTCTGCCATAGGGCGGAGGTGCTGTATTCGGTGGCGTTTGTATGTATGTTTGTCCGTGATCAAAATATCTTGAGACCCGCTGGATGGATTCGGATAAAACTTTCAGAGATTGCACGAATTGATTAGATTTTAGCTTTTATATGGTATGAGGTAAAGTATGTGTTATTTTTCCGGTTTTATTAGTAAAATTTAAGTTTTGCCTTTCAAATGGAAAATACTGACTTACCTTTCTTGTTTAATGTTAATGTGCATTTATTTTTAAGAGCGGTCGAGTTCATTTTTTGTATTTTTATTCTTGAGGGTGGTCACGTTCATTGCAGTTATTCTTTCTCGTTTTAATAATCATTCCTTGCTAATCGCTAAGATTATGTCGGAATTGCCCTGGTAGAGTTTAGCGGTCTTTAACTGCTCTTTCTTGGTAAAACTGCATTCTTTAACTTAAATTTATGGTTATATACATTATGACGAACGACTAATGTATTATTTTGCAATATATATGTTCTTATGTATTTTAATTAGATTTATAGGGGGTCTCACATATGTAATTCCCGTGATATTCATGAGAGTTTATGATATGAATTACTGTTTTAGGTTTTATGATCTTATTATTGCTTTTATTTTAGTTTATTTATTGTTTTGTTTTAATAACCAAACATTTTTGTTGATGCACAAAAATGTAAGAAGGAAATTCCGAAAAATACTAAACGACAGTAGCGTTTTTATATAGATCTATATTATAGTCATTAAATATTATTTTCATCATTTTCATTGAGTTCTGTTGCGTACACATTTCCTTCCCAACCAAAGACCTAATATCAGAAACAACTTCGTGACATTTCCCACTAATCATTTTGGTTACTCCACCGCAAAAAATCCTAAGATCATATTATTATTATTATTATTATTATTATTATTATTATTATTATTATTATTATTATTATTATTTCCTGTGATTACTGTGGTATACACATTTCCTTCCAGGTCCCAACTATAGACGTAAAGTCAGAAATGACATATTGCACTGATCATTTTCTTAACCCCACTAAAAAGGCTACGATCATATTATTATTATTATGTCATTTTTCATCATATTTCGATTTCTGCTTTGGTCTCACTACCAACCAAGTCTGCGGGGAGACCTAAGGCAGGTAGTGGCGTGATTATTATTATTATTATTATTATTATTATTATTATTATTATTTCCTGTGATTTCTGTGGTATACACATTTCCTTCCAGGTCCCAACTATAGACGTAAAGTCAGAAATTACATATTTCATGGATCATTTTATTAACCCCACTAAAAAAGGCTACGATCATATTATTATTATTATTATTATTATTATTATTATTATTATTATTATTATTAGTAGTAGTAGTAGTAATAGTAGTAGTAGTAGTAGTATCTTGTGATACTACAGTAGGTATAATTTTCATGGCTTCTGATCAGAACTGATTGACTGGAGGTGTTGATATATGCGTTTTTTTCTCGGTGAATTAAGATGAAATGCAATAAATATCCCATTCAATATCACATATTTTGTTGTTATGTGCCTGGCCTTTACCAGTTGGCTATGTCCTCTTAGAGGCTGCTGTTCGGTGCATCTTTGTTTATGAACGGGAGTAGTGAAAGTCATAATGGCCAGGTGTCGAAACGTTTTTTGTAAGTTTTAATGTTAAGACAACCAGAATGATTTGGGATTCACATATATATATTTTTCGAGTAGGCAATGTAACCTGACCTGAAGTTAATTTTCCCCACCTGCAAGGTGGGGAAAATTAACCGGCTTTATAAAAGTCATACAGGTAACCGGCTTTATAAAAGCCGGTATGACTTTTATGCATTCATCTGGTAAAACTTTAACAGAGAGGTTGTCCTGATGAACATATCAGATTTCTTTCATTTGGAATCCAAAGTCACTGCTTTGGGGCATGCTGCTTTCTCATCCAATAATAATAATAATAATAATAAACGCTGTAGTATTTGTTGTTGTATAGTATAACCCATATTGTTTCCTCGACCTGGGTATGACGATAAACTGCATCCTGCAGCAAGACTCTGATTAAGAGGTTTTGAAAAATGAAAAAACACTAAATTGTTGTTCTTCCCATGTCCACTTTGACCCGGGGCGGTAGCACCTGTTAGGGTCACAACTATGGGCATGTACTTTACCTCCAAACTGGAGTCAAAACACTAGGATAGCATAAAAGATGCATCTTCATATAAAAATACCAGCAATAAACTTTCATAGTAAAAGAATTACGAGAAATACATTTTTGAAATAACATGCAAATACTAGTATGAACATTACCCACCACCGGTTACAGAAATACAAGATGTCACCATTCTATGGAATTACACCATCTACACAAACAGGAAAATTGAAGAAAATAGGTCAGACATAATTGTCAAAAACTAAAAAGAAAAAAAAGACTTACTTAGCAATTGAAATGGTTTATCCAGCGGATTGTAATATAGCAACCAAGGAATTTGAAAAAAAAAACTATCAAAATATAAAGACATGGAAATTGAAATAGTAGAATGTGGAAATTGAAAACAAGAATAGTATCAGTGATAGTAGGTGCGCCATGAATGATAAAAAATGGAATAAAACAACAGACTGAAAGAATCCCTGGAAAACCCCGCTTAAGAAAATACAAAAAATTGTCTTAAGAATAACCCACACACCAAGGAGAACTTTTCTGTGTAACGCTAAGGATATTATGGGATATAGAAAAAATTAAATGCAGCCACAGCAAAACATCACGACCTGCCTTAGGTCTTTTCACAGACTTGGTAGGTAGTGTAAACATAGCAGAAATCTAACTATAATAATAATAATAATAATAATAATAATAACAATAATAATAATAATAATAAATATTATAAAGACCTGGAAATTGAAATAGAAAAAATGTGGAAATTGAAAACAAGAGTTTTGCCAGTGATAGTAGGTGCACTTGGAATGATAAAAAATGGAACAAAACAACACATTGAAAGAATCCCTGGAAACCCCAGCTTAAAGATATACAAAAATTGTCTTATTAAGTACAGCTCACACACTAAGGAGAACTTTGTCTATGTAACGCTAGGGATGATAGGGGAGATAGAAAAAACATGAAATGGAGCCATAATAACACAACACGCCACGACCTGCCTTATGTCATTCCGCAGACTTGGTTGGTAGTGCGACCACAGCAGAAATGGAAATATGATGGAAAATGACACTATAATAATAATAATAATATCATCAATAGATATTTTAAGAAAAATGAATATTTTCGAAAAACATTTTTGTTAAAAACTAAATTACTACCAATACATTTTTGAGGGTAAAAATTATCTGCAATATATTAGAATTAAATTTTAACATCTCATATGTTGCTAAACAAATAAACAAGCCAGTTCATTTCTACTGCTTTCTTGTATATAGCTTTGTCGATAAGGTTCGTCCTGTAGCGTTCGTGGAATCGAAGCAAACTTTCTCCGTTCCTATTCCACTTGTAAGAAATATTATCCCAGAAACTCTTGCCTTTTCGAGCAGACTCCAATGTACATGCTTCCTCGAGCGCTACAATTTTAGCCACTTCGTTACCTACCCTCATATCCACACAATCCTCACTTCCTATTTTCCACTTTTACATTCATATGACACAACATTCAGTTACGGTTTACGACCACAACACGTTTAAACACTGCGTACGACCAGCGAAGTTAATCAACGTCGAATCTTATCAATACCTAGATGGGTGACCGCTTAGAAATACTAGGTACTTTAGACTTGGATGTGTAGGTGGTGTAATGGATAATGGCTAGAAATTGTTAATCGGAGAGCAGAGTTCAAATTCTCGTTGGGTTCGCTATATTCACTTGCACTCTATCTCTTCTCCCTCTAACTATGTGTTAATTAGTAAGACTTTTTATTTATTTTTTTAATCATCTCACCCAAAGCAAGGCACTCCACTGCCACTATTGCGCATGGGGCTACATAGGGGAAGGTAAAGAGAAGGAGTGGTTAGACATAGGGAATGTCAGGAGGAAGGTGAGAGATGAGTAAGGATACCGAGGATGAGGGTTGGGCAGATGGGAAGAGTGTTTAATAGAATGGGAGCAGGTTAGTGTGTTAGGAGGTGTCTATTGACCTTACATTTAAACTTCTGGAGATTGTAGCCGTCGGGGAAGCAATCGTGTGGAAGGGAATCCCACAGTCGGGAAGTGCGAGGAAGGAAACTGTTGGAGTAGAAGTTGCGGTTGCATTTTATCAGTTTCACTGTAAAAGGGTGGGATCTAGCTGCTAATCTAGTATCTTGCATCGCTGAAACAATTATTATCTCCCTTCCGTTCAAAATTTTCGATATAAAACTATTTTCTGGCTTTAAATAACCTGCAATAAAACTCAGTACAAATGAATCAATCATTCAGTCATCTTTTAACTTAAGTAGGGTTTCAGACTTGTATTCAGTGAATATTAGTAAAACAAAAAATCCTTGCTTGCTGCCATTTTTTTCTTTCCATTCAGATGGTTTCCGCCATTTTGCAACGTTTTGTCGATTTTTGGCTTTCCTATTGATATTGATGATAATGATTATGATGATTCCTCTTTTAGACGATAGGGTTCCTGACTCTTTATCAATTGAAACATCACATTTCACTTGTCATTACAGTTTACCTTTCTGATTCAGTTAACCAAGATGAATTACAATACTCGACTGTGTCCTGCGCATTTACCAAGTAAAGCTGAAGTTGCGAAATACATATTTTTTAAATATTTTTTTCATTTTCTTTTAAATATTTTATCTTATTTCCTTTTCATTATTTTCCTTTCTTTCTTTTTTAATTTTTTGTTTTCTGTTTATTAAATAATTCTTTTGTCAGTTTTCTATTGACACTGTTCTTTTCTAACCACACTGCCACTTTCTTTACTATCTCATCAAATCTCTTCCTCTTCTTCTTCTTGAAGGAAGTGAGGCTTATGTGGGTATGAAAGATAGATAACGAATGGCCCTAGACATGAAGTCTTGTTTCTGTATGTTTTATATCTTTAAAATTCTCATGTCGATTCTTACTTTGAATAAATATTTTCTCTCGTAAATTTAATCCACGTCACTATTCTTGCTTTATCTTCAATATTTTTAGCAACCTACATTTCTATTTTTTCAGTTTGAAATTACATTCTATATTCACGCCTTTTTTCTTTTTCGTGCTTTTCAATCTCAACTGGTTTTAATAGTTATCTCCCCTTATTTTAAAAAAAAACGCATTTCGTGATTTTGTTTTTGTTCCTTTTCTGTTTTCCCCTTCCTCTTTTCTCTTGCCTATTCTTCATCGTCTTTCTACTCCTTTCCCTCATTCTTCTTTCTTCTTCGCTACCACTTTCATTCATATTCTTCTTTCACTATTTTCACTTCAATCTTCACTTTTATCCTTTTTTATTCTTTTTTTCTACTTATTCTTCCACCATGTTTCATTTTCCTTGTTTCTTCTTTGATTTTTATCCATAATTTTTATCTGTTCATCATTCTTCTTATTCATCCGCTCCCTGGTCACATTGATCTTTTTACTTATCTGTTTATCTTAATCTAATTTGAATAACTTTATGCTGTTTTCTTCAATTGTTATTCTTTTTTTCTATCATTATTCTAGCTTCCCATACATAAATCATATCTTCATTTCTCAACCAGCCTTTTTTTATACGACTCTACGTTTATTTTTTCTATTGTCTTCTTCCTTCCAACGGTCTTTATTCTTTTCATTCTTCTTTTCTTCTATATCATTATTTTACTTGTTTTTCATAGCACCCATATTCCTATTATTCACTTCATTCTTTGTTTAGTTTTATTTTGTTTTTCAGTTCTTCATCATTTCATTCTTGCACTTTTTGTTGGTTTCTCTTTTTCTTTCTTTCTTTCTTTCTTTCTTTCTTTCTTTCTTCGTCTACTTTTTCCTATTTCTCCTTCTTGTAATTCCTTTTTATCTTTTTTATTAATCCTTTATCCGTTTCTCTTACTGCGTTGTGTTCTTTTTTCTTTTCGCATTTATTGCTTCCCTTTCTTTCTCATTTCTCCTTTTTTCCCTTTTCTTTTTCTCTTTTTTTCTTTATCTCTTTTAATTCTGTTGTCTTTCTTTCTATTTTATTTTTTCGTTTTTCTTCTCTTCATTTTATATCCTTTTTTTCCGTTTTTTTTTCAGATCACTTTATTTTCATTTTCACGATAACCTTTTACATTTTGTTCTTCTTCCTCTTTTTTTCCTTTCTTTCTTCTTTTTCTTACTTCTTTTTCTTACTTCTTTTCTGTTTCTTTTTTTTTTGTTTTTCCTATTTTTTTGTTAGTTTTTCTTCTTTTCTCTTCTTTCTTTTTCTTCTTTTTCCTTTTTCTTTTTCCTTTCTTACTTCATTTTCTTCTTTCACTTTTCTTACAACTTCTGTCAATTTTTCTTCTTTCTTTCTGTTTTTCTTTCTTTCTTCCACTAATTTTTCATTTATTCTCTTTCACTTCTTTCTTTCTTTCTTTCTTTCATCCACTAAGTTTTCTTTTTTCTTTCTTTCTTTCTTTCTCGAATTTCTTTCTTTCTTTGCGTCATATAATCTTACTCGCTCGCGATAACACCATCCTGCCACTTACTAACGCATCATTTGTTCGTCAGATTCCACACTGAAATTCGCCTACGGCCAATTGAGTTTCACATGACGCACCATCGGCCATGCCAATAAAAAGATGAGATACGCACTTCTTTGTTATCATTAGTTTCGTCATTATTGAATTTCGAGGACACTTGTCGACTTCATGAACACTCGATCGAATAACCAAAAAGAGTTTTCAAATAAGATAGAAGGCGATAACTTGTCGGAAGTTCTTTAGCAGTGAAGGGGGGTGACAAGAAGGACACGCACAGACACGCATAAAAGAAAAACAAAACATATGAAAGATAAAATAACATACGAATCTAAATTTCTTAAAAAAAATGAATACTCGAACTAAATTGTAACGTAACAAAGAATAACCTGCAAGGAAGACGTTCTTTATTATTAGAATACAGTGATAAATAAAATCCGATAAAGTAGAAACGAAAGGTGATTGCGGATAAATGAAGCAAATCAGAAACCTCGTCAAGTATTCGAGGTGCCAGGTACAGGGTGGATGACAGCATAAGATTTAAATCGATATGACAAGATTTTCGTTAAGTCTCTTGCTATAACAAAAAACAACAACAATAATAGTAATAATGGAGATACCAGAGGAGGAAAGTGTAGTTGGGAGAGAAAAGTTTAAGTGGGGAAAGTATGAAGACATGAATCATGAGAGAAAACGCTCGTGGAAGCTGAAAAAAGATGTTCTTTCTTTTTTAGGGGTCATCCTTGAAAGAAAAACCGACAAAATGGCTTATAATGACTAGGTACAGTGGGTGCTGGAAAATCATCCTTGAAAGATGGTCCGACAAAATGGCTTAACATGACTAGGTACAGTGGGTGCTAGAAAATCATCCTTGAAAGATGAACCGACAAAATGGCTTAAAATGACTAGATACAGTGAGTGCTGGAAAATCTTCTGAAAGATGAAGAAGAGATTTGAAACAACAGAAACGTGGTTCTACAGTAGGATGTTGAGTATAACATGGACGAAAGTTTTAGAAAAAATGAAACAAAAAGAAAACTTCAATTTCAAAACTTGAACGGACAGCTGAGATTTTTTGTGCAAATAATGAGAAAAAAAGCTTGGAGAATCAGATACTCACAGGGCAGATTGAACACAGAGTAAAACAACGCATAAGATTGTTAGTGAGATTGAGTAAATGGATGGCGGAACATATTTTAGGAAGAAAAACAAACAAAGAGCTGCAATTAAGTGATACAAAGGACAGTTAGTTGTGGAGAGCCATGATTGCTTACAATAAGAGGGGACACGGAATATAAAGAAAACAATTACAAATGTGATTTGAACAGAGATGTTTGGCACGGTCAGAATTCTGAGAAAAGCTTTGTTAATGCAAAGTGAAGAAATACCTGTAACTGGGGCGATTTCCTGGTCGTTAAATTACTGCATGATTCCTGCTTGAAAATAATAATAATAAACCGGTCGATCGGATCCAGAATTACTATCACTAATCACGATGAACGATTCTTCTTTCAGTGAGGTTCTGTTATTTCAGTACCTACTTTAAACGTTAAATAGAACTCGTAAATGCGATCCTATGATGTGCATTGTGGTGCAGTGGATATCGACACGGAACGAGAAATACGGGGAGCCGATTACAAATTCAAGTTGAATCTTTTGCATTCACTTACGCGCAAATACCCTTGAGAAAGGTATTAATCCATCTCTTCCCTCTAGTTATGGGTTAAATAATAAGACAGATTGGGTTCTGTAGCCTTGGCTGGCAACCAGTCTACCGCATAATGTAATGGTAAGCTAATGCGGGATAATCTTCTGCCCAGTCAGTCATGTCTCTTTCGAGATATGATAGATCAAAGCTTGTATCACGTATGGCACTTAACTGACTGACATACGATCCATCGCTAATGACGCTGGAAAAATGGTCGTTTCTCTGCACGGGTTTCGTAAGTAACTTACTCTGCTTGCTATCTCCAACTTTTACAAGAACCAGATCAGAACAAAAATGGAGTAAAGTTTCCATATATGAACAGCAGCAGCCCAATCGTTATTTTTCTGTGCCGATGGAGGTCAAAAGCGTCTCCGCGTCGTTGTGGATGACATATATTTTTTCACCCTACAGTCCCTTTTCCCCAAGCCTTTCCCTACTCTCTCGCTATTTTCAAGGAAAGTGTTCAGACGAACTACATTCTTTAGTTCCACTAAACGAAGAAAAGAGTGCTAGACTGCTACGTGATGTCAGTTCTTCAATACGGCAGTGAATGCTGGACAATATCATCGAAAATGAGGACAAAACTGGAAGCGGCCGAAATGTGGTTCTACAGAAGGATGCTACGGATATCGTGGACTGAGCATACAAGCAACGACGAAGTGTTAGAAAGAATGGCAACAAAAAGGAAATTGATGCTGAGCATCAGGAAGAGACAACTGAAGTTCCTGGGACATTCAATGAGGAAGAAGAGCCTGGAGAACCTGATACTGACTGGACAGATAGAAGGAAGGAGAGACAGGAAGGCAGCGGATAACATATTTGCAGGGTCTGATCAGGTGGATGACGGAAAGGGGGTTGCCAGGAGCAACAGGAACAAACATACTAAGAGCCACAAGGGATAGGGAGACGTGGAGATCCATGATCGCCTACATCCTGAAGGGACAGGGCACATAGAAAAGAAGAAGTTCTAAACTTCACGGCTAAGACCCATCATACTACATACAGTGAAGCGAACCAGCGTCATTCGCTTCCATCATAAGATGTAAGTGTCACTCTAGCAGCTTCTTCCCTAAAAACCGTAACTTTTGTGGAATTGATTCCAAAATGGATGATTCCTTAATCATTAAATATCTAACTTTCAAGTCTAGGATTAACCGCTACCTTCCCATATCAACATAACATATCTGCATAAAATGAGCCTTTAATATGTAACCCCCTATCCTGAACGGCTCTTGTGCCATAACAGTGTAAACATCATTTTATATGAAAAATGAAAAGAATGGCGATTTTTATAAAAATAAATCTTTTTACATTTTATTGTTGAATTTGTATTAAAATATAAAGAGATAATATTAAGGCGCCGAGGAAAATGTGTCCCTAAGCTCAGTAAGGTTTGGGATATTACAATCACAACCCGATCAAAACAGAGGCGGAGACGTTCTAATAATAATAATAATAATAATAATAATAATAATAATTAATATTAAAGCATATACAACAGAAATCATAGGAAATAATAATAATAATAATAATAATAATAATAATAATAATAATAATAATAATTACGATATAGTGGGGAAATATTTATTCTGGACAATGGGCAAACACTTCGGAAAATATGTAAACAAACACTGGTATGAAAAATCACCCAGCATCGGTTACAGAAATAGAAGATGTCACCATTCTATGGAATTACACAAACTACACAAACAAGAAAATTGAATAGGTCACACATTATTATCAAAATCTAAAAAGAAAAAAAGACTTACCTAGTAATTGAATTTTTTTTTTTAATCATATCACCCCAAGCAAGGCGAAAACGCCACTGATGCGCAGGAGCTACGTAAGAGTGAAAAGATTGGAAAAGAGAAAAACCGGAAACCACATCCTAAACAGGAAACAAGGGATGAGCCTCTTCACCTGTTCAATAGATGTGGGTGGAGTGTGAACCGGGCGATAGTTTAATCTATCTACTCCAATTGAAAAAAATAAAATTAAAAAAAAGTGAAAAGATTGGAAAAGAGAAAAGGAGAAAAACCGGAAACCACATCCTAAACAGGAAACAAGGGATGAGCCTCTTTACCTATTCACTTGACGTGGGTGGAGTGTGAACCGGGCGATAGTTTAGTCTATCTACTCCAATTGAAAAAAATAAAATAAAATAAAAAAAAGAGTGAAAAGATTGGAAAAGGAGAAAAACCGGAAACCACATCCTAAACAGGAAACAAGGGATGAGCCTCTGGTTTGTCCAGTGGATTTCAATATAGCAACCAAGGAATTTGAAAAAACTATCAAAATATAAAAACCTGAAAGTTGAAATAGTAGAATGTGGAAATTGAAAACAAGAATAGGACGAGTGATAGTAGGTGCACCTTGGATGATAAAAAATGGAATAAAACAACACACTGAAAGAATCCCTGGAAAACTTAGCTTAAGAGTTATGCAAAAATTTTTCTTGTTAAGTACACCCCACACACTAAGAAGAACTTTGTTTATATAATGGTTGGGTTGTTATGGGAGATGTGAAATATAGCGATAACAACACAATACGATTTGCCATAGGCCTTTCCGCTGACTTGGTGACAATAGCCGAAGTCAAATTTTGATGAAAATGTCCTAATAATAATAAGGATAATAATAATATCAACCATCAACAATGAGGCTGCCCTTGTGATTCAACGCAGCCTCAACATTCTTAATTGGATTGGTATTAAGCGAATGAAGATCAAACGAGAAAGCTTTTCACTTGAGTCATCCTAAGCCTGAAATTGATTAACTGTATGTACCCAGATCCGAAGGAGGCAGACAATTATTTCAACTAAAACTGTCTTACAAATCCCCACAATCGGTATTCAAATGTACCTGTAAACTAAAGAAGACTCAATAATAATTTGTGTCAAAGAACATGAAAGAAATAAGAAACTTTGTTCTGTAATAATGAAAGCCAGCAAATTCAAAAGGGTGGGTGAAAAAGTGCAATCAAACCATGATACATCTACTGAAAATTCAGAAAACAGTGTTATTGTGACGCCTCAGGCCAGGCTGGCCGTCTGTCTAATGTGACGCTCGTTCTCGCTGACGGTCGTGACGATCCCATTTGTGACAATACCATCCGGTTGTGTGGTTGGTGTGGTCGCTGTTGCTGGTCGTGGCGATCCCGTCCGATGATGTCGCCACAAAAACTGGATTACAAGACGTCTGTTGCAACAACGGGCCACTGTCCCACGTTGTGATTAGATCCCAGAGGTCACGCCGTGCAATCTTAATAGTCGTCTTTTTGAGCCAGTCCGGACACTGGTGTACACTTGTGGTTTGAGAAAAAAATTACGGCACCAAAAAAAAAAATAAAAATAATACGATGAATGAACGAAGTCAAACACGCCTGGAGAGTTCCGCAGAATGTCTTTATATATATATAAAAAAAACAATGTCTTTCTATTTCCAGGAATACAGTTGTCGAAAATGATATACAATTGTTTAAGATACAGTTGTTTAAAATGCTGGTTACAAAGGAGGGAGAAAGTTCGCTAAAAGCATCATAGCTTCCAATCGTTAAACGAAATGTTTTGTCTAAGATTCGTTAGCGTTGAAATAAACAGACCTCTTCAAATTTTCACTCAAGTCTTTTCACCTATTCTCTATAATCAGGTTTGTCAATTTTCTTTGTAACTTCTCAAATAGCAAAGTCCTTTCGGGTTCTTGACGGAATCTGACGGAATGTGCCGAATCGGAGGCGGCTGCTGGCGGAGAATGTGGTGGTGTTGGCGGCGGTGACACTCTGCCCAAAAAATCTGCAACAACTGAGCTTTTCTTGTCGAGCATCCATTTTTATAACCAATTTCGATCCTCTCTGGGTATCCGGCCGGCTCACTGCTTTCGGCCAATGAAATCGTTTTCCGCCCACTCGATTTGCAGAAGCTTTTAGCTCGACGAATGAGATTTTGCCAACTGACATCGGATTTTGATTCTCTTCGGGTTCCCACAGATTCCGGCTTTACCGGCGGGTTTGTCGGGGAACCTTGACCTTCGTGTGACCTTATCCAATCATTCTGACACTTGTTTTGTCTAAGCCTTTTCAGCTTACCTGAAATGTTTATCTCAACCCCCGGAAAGAAGAGAAATGTATATTTCATTTTTTTTTTTTTCGTCTTTCCCAGAATAATTAGATTATACATTCCCCGGATTTTAGAAATACTTGATGGTATTAATTTTTTTTCCTAAGCTCGCATCGCGTACCGAAAAAAACTTTAATAATATTGCCAATATCAATTTCTCTCTCCGCTGTTTTAAACCAACCAAGGGAAAGCATCCCCGCAGAAGAAGGGAAAGTATCCCTGTGGGAGATAGTGTCACAGTATGACAAGCCTGTTAATTGTCAATACACTGCCGTACGAAAAAAGCTTATGAAGACAAACCCCATACCCATCAGAGGCAACGTAGAGCAGGGTTAAAAACTGAAACCGAAGGTTTTATTATTGCTGCACAAGATGAATGCTTGCTAAATAAAAAAGTATCTAAGTACACTATCTGAAAAATTGTTTTAATCTAAAATGGAGGTTCTGTAATAGATATCCAGAAACAATTGATCATCAGGTTGCCGGATTTTAACAGCCATTTAAGATACAAATTTTACGGGAAGGAAACTACAAGAAACTGGCATGAACATCACCCAGATCACGTTACAGTGATAGGACCTTTAACAATTTTATGGGATTTTACAATACACACAGACGGAACAATGAAAGCTAATAAACCAGACATCGTGATCAAAGAGCACACGAACAGAATGTGCTTTCTTATTGACATGGCAGTCCGTGCAGATTGTAATGTATCTTTGAAGATCTTAAAAAAGCAAAACAAGAAAAAATAAAATCTAAATCTAATCTAATCTAAACTTATTTATGAATGGAACTTTGTCTCTGTGTTTGTGTGTGTCCGTTACCTATAGACTCCGAAACGGCTGAACTGATTTTCTTGAACATTTACAGTTGTACTATAAGCGTCTGCCGGTGTTCTTAGCAAGGTTTTGTGTCGAGGTACCCCCGATAAATATCGAAAATCGATAATGGAAAAAATCGGGTTATAGAAGGAGTGGTCCGATTTTAATCAAATTTAATACACTCATAGACAAAGACATAATAAATGATATTCAGAAGTTTCAAGGTTGCAGTTCTTACAATAGTGCAGAAAATCGATAATATATATATATAAAAGGCAAGATGTGTGTGTGTGTGTGTGTGTGTGTGTGTGTGTGTGTGTGTGTGTGTGTGTGTGTGTGTGTGTTTATCTGCTTCTATATCTGTATTTTTTCAGCCCTTTTATTTTAGTTTTTGCTTCGGGTTTGGCTCCAAGTAGGTACAATTGTAGTTCTTACTCTCAGCCATGATACCATTTACTCAGAGGACTTATTTAGCCTTCGAAATTCAGTTTACTTTTTTGATATTGATACCAGGAAATCAAAATTTGACTTACATCCATTCATTTTTCTTTCAGTCTATGGTTTCGCTTTAACTATTGCTTTTTAGTCTTTCGTG
This sequence comes from Ascarosepion bandense, assembly GCA_037127315.1. Classification (NCBI taxonomy): domain Eukaryota; kingdom Metazoa; phylum Mollusca; class Cephalopoda; order Sepiida; family Sepiidae; genus Ascarosepion; species Ascarosepion bandense. The sequence continues at coordinate 804,566 of JBBBDQ010001618.1, read as the reverse complement.
CCAACGTCCAAAGTGTCTGAGCTCCAGGACCATAGATTAGTTTTAAAGCTTTCATTCCACCCCAGCAACGCCGGGCTATACTGCTAGTAAATAAAATCAAACAAAATATAAAAGAAAGACTTTTGATGTGAAAATCTAAATAAATGTTACATATGAAGACATAAATAACAACTGTTATAATGGAAAACACTCGGAGTGACTGAAAATGTTCCCATAAACTCAATGAAAGGGTTTCTGGTAGCCCATTCTTTAAAGAAATTTTAAAAATTACACTCACTAGTAGAGCTTACAAATTACGAAAATCAGTTTCAAGATCCCGTTGAGAACATTTTCACATTAAAACCTGCGAGATTCTACGCGAAACTTACTGAATAACTGTTTGATGATTGGCAAAAAGTCATTTTAAATAATGATGATGGATGAAGAAGCTGCACTTTCCTTAAAAGAGAAAAAAGAAGTGGTGCATTCTTTGTTACGTTTTTCGTGGACGAGCGGTAAAACGCACGAGATAAAACAGTAGATTTTCCCTACAAAAGATAATACTTGTTCGACTCACACCAGTAGACGCAGTTTCTTTACTTGAATTTCTCAAATGCGCAAGATGATATAAACAATACATATTGTTTAATAATTAAAGATAGAGCGTTTATTTTACATGTGAAGTATCTACCATAATAACGTTTGAAATAATATAAAACTAAATAAAATGGATATGTATATTAATTTTAATGGCTACAGGTCGTAAGCACAAACGCAAGCTAATTGTGACTGAAGATCATAAATAATTATTTTATATGAGCTCATAAAGCAAAACTAAAAAGAGATTTGTTAAAATCTCCAGTGTAAACACTGACTTAACATTTTTTGGAATACTAAGTCCCATAAACAAGGGTGAATTTTTTTTATAAACGTGTCGCCCCAAGCAAGGTATTTTACTACCACTGTTTTGCAGGGGGTTACATAGGAGGAAAGTTATGAGAAAGAGTGACAGGTTATAGGGGGTGTCAGGAAGTGGGTGAGAGAAGGATGAGAATACAGATGAGAGTGAAGTGGACAGAAAAAGGAGTATGAGAGAGAGGATGCAGGTTAGTGAGATAGGAGATGATTATTAACCTTACATTTAAATTGTTGAAGATTATTTGTTTCCCCGACATCTACAAATGGAAAGAAATTCTACAGGCAGGAAGTGCGAGAAGAAAAGCTATGGAATGGAATTATTGGTTTCATGGTAAAAGGGTGGGACCTGCTAGTGGGTACCAGTGAGCTAAGTTCATCTGGGAAGAAGCCGTGAAAATATTTGTAGAAAAGACACAGGGAAGCCAAATTGCGTCGGTGAGAAAGTGACTGTATCCGAGCTGCCAATTCGGGATAATATCACAGTACAGATTCTCATTTTGTCAAGGACCACTCGATGGATAGCAGGAGCGCCCGACCAGATATGGCAGCAGTATTCAATGCAGAAGAGGATGGTAGATTTGTATATGTGTAGGATTGTTTCAGACAGGAAACTTTTCCTGTTCCTGCATAGAGAACCGACCTTTTTAGCAGCGGATGTAGCTATGGATTCTATATAGTCATTCTTGAGGTCTGTTGTGAGAGTTACCCCCGAGGAGGCGCAGTGTTTTAATTGCAGGGAGACTAGACTGACCCATGCTAATGGGAGGTGGTGAAAGCGATTGTCTGTGGTGGTTAATAGATCGCAGCTTCGTTTTGGAAGCATTAAAATTCACGAGTCATTTCTTACCCCAGTCCACCACGGATTGGAGGTCCTTGTCAACTTCGGCAGCGAGGTTTGCTTTGTCAGCCTCGGCAGATTTTTGATCGAGACGAGAGTAAACCGTAGTGTCGTCAGCGTATATGCCTATTTGAGATCTTATTACATCGGGGAGTTCATTTACTTTATATTCCATTGGAAAGAAGGAAGTTCTACTCATAGAACTTCATCCCCAGAACGGCTTCTTTATGGAACATACTTTCAAGAGCATACTTTTCGGTCACCTCAATCTTAACCTCTTGAAGACTATAAAAAATATCGTTATCTATCTAATATATTTTCATAATGAGACATCATTTTCTAGTTGACATGTTCATTGCCTAGTAGCACCTTGTTGGCAAGTTTTGATCTTAAGCAGCCATGAGGAATACTTCTGTTTCTGGTTTTATTGCAGGGTTATGCGTTGTGGTACAGTAGGTAAATCGGGATGCCAAGTTCGATTTCCAGTCGAATTCCTAGCATTTACTTTCGCACAAATACCCCTGAAAAAGGTATTAATCCGTCTCTTCCCTCTAATGGGTGAAATAATAGTACAGATTTAGTTCTTTAGTTCGGCAACCAGTATACCACAGAAAGCAATGGCAATCTACTGCGGGATAATCTTCTGCCGAATCAGTCATGTCTTTTTCGAGACATGATCGCCCAAAACATGTATCACGTATAATACTTAACTGACTGACTGGCCATGCAACTAAAAATGGATTACATTTTTTGTCAATATCGTGATGTTGTGCTTGTAGTAGCTACCGACTTTGTAAGAATCTTTTTCTTTCTGTTCGATTTTCAGGATCGATAGGCCCTTAATTTTAGCTTTTCGGTTGACGATTTTGGCTTCTAATGTTTGTTTTTGATCCATTTCATCTCGTTTGTATCGTTGTAGAATTAAAAAAAATATGATTCTTCTTTTATAATTGGATATAGCCGTCCATTTAATTCTAAATTGAGTACATACCTTTAATCATTAGTTGAAGCATGATGTTTTTCAGGGATTATGTTTGACTTCTATGTGATTTCTGAGTCAGGCCGCTACCTCCGTATTCCCTAGGCAAATACAGTCGATTTATATCTGCCTTAGAATGGTCTATATCATACATAGTAAGAAATTTTCAGATACATCTGTCTGTGTATCTCTTTTCTTTTGCAGTTTATCACACTGGAAGTGTATGTAGATATAAACCTGCGGCGAGGTGTCTGAGTTATTCACTAAGTGAAGGCGAGACCGAATATCCGTGGAGATTGGACTCGCGGCATAGCAAATTTGGTAAGCGAGACTGTCTTCCTAATCATGAGTAGACCTCAACAATAAAAATAAAGATAGAGAAAAGTAGAAAGAAAGATGGAAAAGTAGAAAGGAAGAAAGAGAAAAAGCGGAAAAGAACAAAAGAAAAAAGAAAGTAGAAAGATAAATGGAGCAAAAAAGGAGGATGATAAAGAGAAAAATAGGAATGAAAACTAAAAAGTCAAAAGAGTAAAATAAATCAAGAGAAAAGAAGGGTAAATATTAAACAGAAGAAAGTGAAAACGAAAGAGAAAAAGGACAAAAGAAAGAAGCAAAGAAAAAAGTAAGAAATAAAGAGAAAAGAAGGGAGTATGATAAATAAAAATGCGTGAATGGAAGAGAAAAAGAAAGAAAAAACAGGTAGAAAGAAAGAAACAGAAAATTAAACTAGGAAAGAAAAAAAGAATGTGAAAGAATAAGAAAAATAAGAATATAATACTAATGAAGAAATAAAGAAAGAATAAATGAAAGAAAGACAGAGAAAGAGAAGGGAGGATGATAAAGGGAAAATATGTGAATGAAAGAGGAAAAGAAAATTAACAAAAAGGAGAATGAATGAATAAGAAAGAAAAACGAAAGTGAGAGAGAAAGAGAATATTAAAGTAAATGAAAAGTGTAAAAAAGAAAAGAAAGTAAGATAGAAAGAAAGACAGAATGGAAACAAAAAGAAAAAAGAAAACGGAAGCAAGGAAAAAGAAAGAAACAAGGAAAGAAAAAATCAAAGAAATAGAGTAAAAAATTAATAATGGCGAGATGATGTTATGGAAATTAAATAAAGATGAAAGAAGAAAAAGGAACCCATTAATTAGCATTCTGGAAAGCCAATAAAGAAAGAAAAAAATAGAAACAAAATTATTGAATGAATAATTATTAGTAAAAAGAAAAAAAAATAGCTCGAAAAAAAAAAAAAAAAAGACTATTTTTATGAATTTATTTCTTTAAAATACAAATCTGGTGTCCGTTATGATTTACGATGACATCAGATTAATTGTCATTTTAAATGGACGGTGATTTCTTCAGTTCATTCTGTCGCAGATTTTTAAAAAATTCTCCTTTTCTATTAGCAGTTACAAATTTTTGCGCGCATAATAAAACGAATAACTATAAACATATTTAGAAACTGGCATTAGTAACTACCTACTGTTGACATGCTAAACACAGGATCAATTATTTTACAATTTTCTTTTTCAGCGACAGGTCGTTAATTAATCGAGTTCAATAAAAACATACGTTCTGGTTGATAATGTTGTACTCTTTCTTTTCTTCTTTCTTTGTTTCTCAAACGCATACAAATATACATACATGCATACTAACACACACGTATGCACACGTGCATTCGCTAACACACGCATATTATATATATATATATATATATATATGCACACACATACATATATATATATATATATATATATATTATAAATTAAACATTAGAACATGTACAAATTATCATCTACTACAAAATATGCACTTTCTAGTAGATAATAATCTGTACATGTTCTAATCTATAATTTATAACAAAAATTCACACCTCTATTTTATATCGAGCGCTGTTTTATAGTTTGAACGTTATCAGTTTTTTCTTCGTTCCTTATTCACTTGGATATATATATATATATATATATATTTTAATTCAGATACTTCAATCCAAGGGAAAAAAGCAGGAAGGTAAATTCCAAAATACCCGATCCTAATTAATATTAAAAATTTATTTTAATATTAAAAAATGATACAGGAAGAGAGCTCCATGTAATAAAATATTACAGAGCAAATTCAACATCTTTGAATTAATCCTTTTTTAATATATATATATATATATATATATATATATATATATAAAATTATGAATTAAAAATACATTGCGACACGAAAATTTCTGTGCTTCGAGATTTCTATCTCGTCATCAGGCAATGTTAGATGTTGGTTGCGAAATTCATAATTATATGATTATATTATGCTCCAAAATATTTATTGTATTGAGCACTTTTTATAAAAAAGTAAATGCCAGGGAACTCAAAATCGTAAAGACTTTGTGTACTCTTTACCTGGATTTGTATATATATATATATATATATATATATGTATATATAATTACAATAATTAAAATATGTACAAATGAAGACACATGTATATTATTATTGTTATTCAGGCTTTAATAAGACAGTGTTCAATGTCGTATGAACAGTGCTATTTTATATATATTAATGAATAGACATATTGTCCTACGTCGTTCGCGTGACTTGGAGATTCCTGCGTTATGCAGTGATTACGTGCATATTGCAGACTGACACTTTAATAGATTTGAATTTAACTTCACTCGGTTTTCATGGAAGTTAATTCTTATAAAGTCAGGTTACTGTGTTTTCATAATAAGGGTAAAATCTAAATAAACAAAGACTACATGAAAATAAAAAATAAAAGTAAAAATGTTAAAAGTAAAATTATAAAATTAATATTTTAAAATTAAAATAAAATTAGATGCAGAGATGAAATCAAAGGGGCGTAATTCATAATTATTAATAGTAATATTTGCAAAGAAAGAAAGAAAGAAAGAAAGAAAGAAAAGGAGCGAGGAAGATAGAGGCAAACATATCGACGAATCTGCATTTCATCTCCCTGTTTACTCACCACAGGAGAACTTTTCCGATGGTATAACTGCCGATCCGTAGTTTGTCTCTACAGTCTTGTTTTTTAGGTGAGGCAACATTTTGAAGAGATGGAATGAAAAATTACACAACCTTTATTTGTGGGTTGATCGGAATCTTCATGGCTAGACACCAGCATCAGCTTGCTATCAATGTGTAAGCTGGAATTGTAGATGACTGTCTGGTAGGTCTATATGTTCTTACAGAACGTCTTATAGGAGCTGTCTACAAGTATTTTATTTTCGATTTTATTTTCAAGACTTGCTCGTGGATGTACTCCTGCTAATACGAAGACGTATGTTTTGTAGTTCTTGTATGATGGGACTCCAGCACGTTTTAGTCACAGTGTTTGTTGACAGCTACCATGAAAGATGGATAGATAGAAGGACAATCAATGATCTGACGTTTGCATGCGTGTGTAGGAGTAAGCGGAAATCATTTTAAACATTTTCTATGAATTGCTGGATTGAAGTACAAAGATAGCCTTAAAGACATATGTATATATGAACATTTTACCTTGCTTTGGTGTCAGGAACCAGCCCCTAAATTTTGTAAAATTATTTTTGATACACGCTACACTATGCTACTTGTTTATTAGTACAGTTGGGCATCCTCTTATTTGTAGTGTTTCGGCTTATTTTATGGAATGTTTCATCCGCTAATATTATGCAAATTCGTCGTGCTAGGAAACAAGGGATGAATTTTAGACAACTTTTAGGGTGGTGACTCATGAAATGGGTGTATTATTGGGTATCTTTTGGTTTATAGTAAATATCTGTAATGATGTAATTGTTTTCGTTTTTTAAGAGCATGTATAGGAATGGCAATTAATTATAGCTGTATTCTAGTGTGAACTTAATTTTGTAAGATTAATTCAAGATTCTGACTAGATTGTGTATTTTACTTTTGTCTCCTCATTATGATCTCCAAAAGATGAAACAATTATCTAGATATCTTTTTTTATGATTTAGTGTGTCCTGTTTGTATGTCTTCCCATATTTGTGTCCTATTTGGTTGTATAGGTTTTCTTGCAGATATGCTAGTGTGAGTGTTTCATATCTTGGGCCATTTTTGTCCCTTTTGCAGTACCTGTTGCTTGAATATAATTTTGTTTGTTAAATTAGAATGAATTGTTGTCTAAAAATTAGTTCTATACTCTGTATAATTAATTTTTTTGTGTAGGGTGTGGAAAGTATTTCTGAATGTTTTTCAATCCAAAATAATGTCCTGTTTATCTAGTTCATAAGGTATGTTACTGTACAGGCAGTTCTCATCAGATATTACGATGAGTGTACCTGGGTCTACTTGTAGTGGTATGAAGCTAAGGAAGTGTATGCTGTCTCTGATGTAGCTTTTTATTTTTCTAGTGTACTGTCGTAATATTTTATCTATTAGGTTGCTCAGTCTGCTAGTTGGGCAGGCTGGCCCTGCTACAATGGGTCTCAATTTAAGATCAATAGGTTTTGGGTTGTGAATATACTCAGAATTTTGTTCCTGGATAGCTGCTTTAATTGTGTTTGATTTACGTATCTTTATGAGTCAGTAATAATTGCTGTTTTTTTTTATATAAAGTCTGTAATAAAAATCTTTTTCTTTTTCGTTAATATTCAACTGTGTGTAAGGCAGAAATCTTTTATGCGATGCTTTCATCTCTATTATATTTGATTAATCTGTAGTTATTTTCGTCTCCTAACATATGTAGTCATTATGGATAAAACTTACTATAAAACAAATATTTGTTTTATAGTAAGTTTTATCCATAATGACTACAGCACTACCCTTGTCTGTTCCTTTATTATTATGTCATTGTCTTCATGAATGTTTTCTAATGCTAGTTTTTGTTTTTGTTTGAGATTGTTATGTGACTTTTGATAGCTTTGAAGGTCAGCGTCCCAGAGTTTTTCGAAGAATATGTTCATTTCCTTTGAATTGTTATTCGTACTTGAAAAATATTTAGATTTCTTTTTACTACTGAGCTGTCGGTAGTATTGTTGTTGTCGTGTAATGTTTCTATAAACCAAAAGTTTCGTTCGAATTCTCTAAGGTCTATTTTTAGGTCTGTAACGAGTGGGGCAGAATGTTAGACCTAACTTTAGAAGGTTCAGTTCCTCTTATTTTAATGAATACGAGTAAAGATGAATAATAATAAATTTTGTATTTTTAAACTGGTCTTTTCCTTCGGATCGGATGTTCTAAAAATGATTTCTAGTTGATGAAGTACCTCTATTTATGTCTTGAAATTTAGTAGTGTCTGTGGTATGAAATAGTGGCCCGTTGCGTGGGCTCGTTGGAGGGTGGCTTAGTATATCTTGGTGAGTGTGTTTGATGGATGGATATGTTGGTGCGTGACTAATAAAATTATTATTATGAATTAGTTGTTTGTTGTGTGGGTTTGTTAGTGAGTAATTCGGCATAACCTGGTAAGTGTACCCGATGGGTGGATGTGTTTGCGTGTGACAGTATGCTGTGAAATGCTTACCTTTATTTTCTTGTTCATACTGTTTTCCTGGGTATGTGCTTAGTCCATGGTTTAGTTTTTTTTTTACTAAGAAATTATTTTGTGCTTCTTGTTTTCCTATTTTCCGATTCCTCTTGATTTGGAAGTGTTTCCATCCATGTTAATTTCCCTTCTGGAATGCTGTGGGATTTCTCTTCTTCATCTTCACATTTAGATTCTTATAATTCTGATAAGAGTCACCACCCTAAATGCTGTTTAAAATCCATCCTCTACTCGCTAGCACAACAAATTTACACAGTAGTAGCTGACAAAACCTTTCGTAAAATACGCCTGGAGGAAGTACGAAAAATGCTACAAATATGAGGATACCCCACTTCACTAATAAACAAGGGTTTTCGGCTGGACAAATAAATACCATTAGAATATATCTGGATTCAAAAACACACAAACAAACAAACAAAAAATGAAAAACAAACCATTCTCGCATATTCCTCCACACACAAAAAATCAACCCAGAATTATTTATAAAGACAGTTAGAATTTATCAACAAAAATGATAAAATAAAATAAATCCTAAAGACAACTAAAATAATTAAAAGCAAATGCCAACCCCCAAGTGTAAAAAAAAACATACTAACCTCATCAAAATTCGAGCAACACACAACACAGAGAGACACAAAATGCAACAAAATTGATGAGGGGTTTGCAACCTAATAATAGTAGTAAACCCCTTTAAAACGATTCGAAAACGCATTTACATTCGAAATAAATTCAAATCTGAGCTGCAACTTTAAAAACGTAATTTATGCACTTAAAATGCAATGAATAATATACGTGGGTGCGACACAAAATCTGAATAAAAGAGCAGCCTTGCACAGAAGTAACATTAATCTAGCCAATAACAGAAAATTGGAAGTTTCCCAAATAACACCAATGTAGTAGAGCTAAATTTAGAGTAATGTCTATCTACAAAATGCAGACTATGGCACGCTCATTATGCAGGGAGAAATATTTATAAAATAGAATCCTTCCTAAAAAAAAAAATGAAAATCATAAGACACACACACAGACACACTAAATTCAAAATTGCTAAAAAAAAAGATAAGAAAATTTCCGAAAAATAGTATTCTAAAATCAGCAAAAAGAAGTAGATGACCCGGAGAGTAGAATTGAAACAAAATCGCTAAAAACAAATTTTAAAAAATAAAGACGAAATCAAATCAGTGTGAATTTTTTTTAGGCCAATGGAATGTGATTGACTTCCAACACGGAAGAGATTTAATATGCGAGTGTGAAAAAAAAAAACAAAAAAAACACGCACACATATTAACTTTCTGACTTCACCACTTTTGCCATCAGAATAACAAACGAATCTCGGTATTTTAAAGTCACGAGTTTATTCTCCTGAAG
>JBBBDQ010001618.1:752500-792500 GCA_037127315.1 Ascarosepion bandense | reverse complement strand
GTAAATATAATAATACTAATACTACTACTACTAATATATATATATATATATATATATATATATATATATATATAGTCATCAGCAGACAGATCTATTTCGCTGTATCACAGCTCATAAGTGCGGTTAGACTCCGATTGCTTTTTAACCCAGGTTTGAAACCCAACCGAATTAGCGATTTTACCTTAGAGCTATGGGCGCTCGGTAGAAGGAGGCAGACTTTTAGTGTGTATATTATCATTATACACAATCCAATAGCTGAGAGTGTTCTAATTCATTACCTGAATGATCGAAGCGATATATATATATATATATATATATATTGATTTATTTTAATCGTATCACCCCGAGCAAGGCAGTAACGCTACTGATGTGCAGGGGGCTACGTAATAGTAAGAAGATTGGAAAGGAGAAAGGAGGAAACCACATCCTAAACAGGGAACAAGGGATGAGCCTCTTAACCTGTTCAATAGACGTGGGTGGAGTGTGAACCGGGCGATAGATAGATCTATCTACTCCAATTGAAAAAAAAGTGAGAAGATTTTTGAAAGATGATGATGAAATATGATTAGCTGTCAAGGAAGTTAGAAAAGAATGATGTATACAAAAATATAGTATCTATAATTTCATTTTTGTCATCAGATGCATCGTAATCTACTAAAGACGAAAAGTCTATTAAAATTATAGTCTGCTGATACATAAAATTTATTGATCCTAACAAATACCTTAGAGTTATCGTTTATTACAGCCATAATTCAAGCTTTTAATTTTATATTTTTATAAATAATTCTTCACCTGAAAAATCTACCTTAAAATTTCATTGAGAACGAATGTAGGAAAAATCAAATCTACGCGGGAAAAATATATATATATTAAAAGTAATAGGTTAATGATAGGATGAGAGACGGATAATGTTTGTTGGTTTAATAAAGGCGAAATATATATATATACTATAGACATCCGCAGACAAATCTGTTTCGCTGTATCACAGCTCATCAGTACGGTATATTTGAGTGAATAAGGAACGAAGAAAAATTTTTTTACAACGTCCAAAACATTAATTTAAAGCAGTGCTCGATATATAAAAAATATAGAGCTGTGAATATTTATTCTAAATTATATTTTAGAACATATACAATTTTTTTTATATATCCACTACAAATCGTACATCTGTTTCGACATTGAAACTACAATGTCTCATCAGGTGGTGTGGACAGGAATTGAAAGCTTCTTTTCTTATATTTGGTGAGTTGTGTGTGGGATGTTGGTGTGGGTTAGTGACAAGGGAATAAGTCTTGTGAATTGTCCGTTTGAATTTTGTAGAAAATAGTGTGGGTAGTGAATATAGTTGTTAATGAGTGTTTTGGAATTTTGTAGACAGATTTAACATTAGCAGATAGGATGAAAGTTTTATGATCTTGCGACTAGACTTTATTCTTTGGATTTCTTAGAGGAGCAGAATAGGGAGATGTAAGGGGTGGGGAGGGATGGGATTGGACTTACCGCTTATTTGTACAACTATAGAATATTTTTGTATTTAAGCACAGTTTTTATAATTAATCTAATTTTGTATATTTAACCTTAATTTTGGATTTAGGAAATCGAGTTTTATATTAAATTTAAAATTTAAAATTAGATCCCAGTTTGTGGTGTGTAGCAACTAGGTCACACACTTTTACAGTGAAACCGATGAAATGAAATTTTTACTCCAACACCTTCTTTTCTCGCACTTCCCGCCTGTGGAATTCCCTTCCGCATGCTTGCTTCCCCGACGGCTACAACTTCTAGGAGTTTAAATGTAAGGTCAATAGACACCTTTTAACACACTAACTCGCACCCATTCTCTCAAACCTTCTTCCTATGTACCTCCTTACTCGTCTATCACCCTCCTTCTGACATTTCCTATATTCAATCGCTCTATGTAACCCCCTGCGCTATAGTGGCAGTGGAATATATATATATATATATTGATTGTTTAATTACTTAGTTTCTGGTCATAATAAGATTATACCAGTGCACATTTGTATTAAAAAGTGTTCAATACAATTATATTTTAGAACATTTAGATATTTTCCAATTGCAAACGAGTTATTACGCGACTTAAAAATACCTCGTAGGTTCATGCAACCATAGATGAAAACGTAATAATTCCTTGCAATTTTAAAAATTGTGCGTTCGAAAATTCCCTGCTACGTGAGCGTTAACAAAAAACAGCATTACGTGAGCATTCTTAAAAAAAACAAAAACTGTAAACGGTAAAACCAGTTATTGAAAATCGCCTGAAGACACCACTCATGGTCCAAACCTAGGTCGCGCAATAACTCATTTATAAATGGGATATATATATACCAGACATACATAATGCCTACTATAAATGAATACCTTCACATTCGAATATATATTATCATCCGAGTATTACATAGACGAGCTTGAATTCTGGTACACTTACTCATATAAATTTTGCACACGGACTCTGCTTGACCGGTCAAATAAATTTGAATTCTGCTTAACCAATGAAAATAAAACAATACAAAAATTAAACATGCCAGGATTTTTCTCTTTCTGTATACATAATTCTCTGATGAAGCTTTAATAAAACGAAAGGTGTTTGATCCATACACGTTTCTTATTGGTTTCTTAGCCTATATTGTATACAGATTGATATACGCACGCATATAAATATATATATATATATATATATATATATATATATATATATATATATATTGTAATGGTTGTTACAATGGCTTATAAATTCATAGTATCACTACACAAAAACTTTTGTGTTGCGTTTCGAAGCTGCTACGTGCGCTTCTCATCGGGTGATAAGTTGAAATGAAAATTAAATGGTGAAAACGGTTTATTTATGGTGATGTAATGTTTAAGTGAATGTGGGCTTGTGTTATGAGAGGTAGATTAGTTTAAGACAGGTTCTGGTACATGCACTTAGCTTCATTCACAAACATCTTATACCGAAACCAAACATCCCTTTCTGCATATTTTTGGAAATTAAAGGGCCCAAAACAGAAACCCAAAATAAAATGAAAAAAATCTAGAACCTGCAACTTGTTTAACGACATCTGCTATTTATGATTAATTGCAAAGCTACACATTCTAAAATACCCCAACAATAGAGAATTATTGAACCGTAGAGATGCATTAGGAGTATTATGTAAACATCGCAAATATTTCTCATTAAAATTTAAATAACCAAAAAATACCTCATCCACACGAAACAATCCCCACCAAAAAGTAACAAATACACATAATCAATCCTCAAAACAAAAAGAACAAATAACGTATAAATAAAAGAAAATAAAGCTCACACAACATTAACAGCAATTCCATCCACCTATAAATAGTAGTAAACTAAAAACTATCTACACTTTCTTAAAATAACATATATCCCAATATAAGAATTACCTAAACTAAACGAAAAAGTAACATGTCCAAAACTAAGCTACCCCACACCCATCTCCTAACCCAAAGCGGCACCTCTACGACTAAAAACCGACGACTAGATCATACTAAGACCCCCAACCCACATTCACTTACATCGTTTTCATTAACAGCAGCGCCACTCGAATCATACATAGATAGCAATAAAATAAACAAAAAATGTCTACCCTTCCTAAAATAATCCATAAATCCCAATATAAGATGTACCCAGACAAAATAAATAAGGAACCTGTCATAAACTAAGCTACCTCTCCTAACCTGAACCCACATTCACTTAAACATCACCATAAATAAACCGTTTTCACCATTTAATTTTCATTTCAACTTATCACCCGATGAGAAGCGCACGTAGCAGCTTCGAAACGCGAAAATGTTCGTGTAGTGATACTATGAATTTAAAAACCATTGTAACAGCCATTACAATATTATGCTCTACTTTGTATCGAGCACTTTTTATAAAAGTAAATGCATGTACAGTAGGTAAAAAAAAACCCCGTGTTCTACAACTTTGTTACAATATATATATATATATATATATATATATATATATATATATATATATATATATATGTAACATCGTGATGATCCACGTATACTGTCTTAATATGTATAAGAAAGAATATTAATAAAAAGTTTTGAATTTAAAAATGTACTTTTTTGGGACAGTATTTGTTTATTATTATTATTATTATTATTATTATTATTATTATTATTATTATTATAAAATTAAGCAAATACTGTCCCAAAAAAGTACATTTTTAAATTCAAAACTATTTATTAATTTTCTTTCCTATACATATTAAGACATATCATCACTATATATATATATATATATATTGTAACAAAGTTGTAGAACACGGGTTTTTTTAACCTTCCTATATATATATATATATATATATATCCTTGTGCAAATTCATTGACACACCTGCTTTAGTTTCTTTTCAATCACTATACGGTTAGTTTGAAACCAACTGCAGTGATGGGATGTATATTCATATTCTGCCCAGTCCATATTTATTCTTTATTTGATCTCAGTTTTTATACATGTGTGTGTGTATGTCTGTCTCTATGTGTATGTGTGTCTTTGTGAGAGAGAAAGAAAGAGAGAGAGAAAGAAAGAGAGAGAGAGAAAGGAGATAGAGGGAGAGGGGTGGATCAGAAAGTCTGTAGCCTGATAGTGACTGGGTGAAATTTGTATGAAATATTGCAACTCGTGATACATACTGTCTTACGATTAACATTTGCACGAAGATAAAAAGCGAAAATGGAGAAATATGCCGTCGTTCTCCCTCGTTATCTCTTGTTTTCTAACTTTAGCGGAGTTACTTATGCATTTTTCCCATTTTTCTTTTAGACTTCTTTGTACCATAATTCTTTCGTCCAATGAGAATTCCATTGACTGTTCTCCGGAAGCCACGAAGTATTTCTTTGCCGCCGGATCACCGATTATCATCAGATTGACGTAGATTTAGAGCTCTTATCAATTTCTAGGGGCTACCGTGTTAGATTTCTTCGGTATGCAGCGTTCAACATGAACCCTAACTGGCTTATCAAGCAGATGGCGATGCAGTGGGCTTGTGGTGAAAGAAGAAAAGTGAGGCGACATGAGGAAGATTTAAGGGAAAGTGACAAACAAGAAGGCGGCGATGATGTCACGCGTGGAAGAAGTACAAGAGTTCATATTGTCAGAAAAAAGAAAAGTGGAGAGACTAAAAAAGATATAATAAAAAGAAAATAGCAAGAACACATTCAGTGCTTCCCGATGCCTGGTGCTTTACAAATTCGTCTGTAAAATAATCTTTTCGATACTCAATGGATAACCCCTCAACTTGTGTGAGATTAAGCTAAGTCGAGTAAACAAATACAGTTTTAAAATTAAGCGTCTATTAAATGAATCAACTTTTAAAGTAAAGAAACAAATAAGACTCAGAGTCCGGTAATGTTTGCCGAATAAATCTAGAGAGTAATAAATATGATCTTCGCCAGGTATCCCATATTGAAGACATAGGCCAGAAGAAGAATCATCAATATTATTAGTCATTTCGGATTCAATCACTTTCCCACCCACTGTCCTGCGTCTTTTCCATAAATATTTTTTATGGTAACATTTCGGATTAACTCTTCTCTATGGGACCTGGCCTTTATAAATTTAAACGCTGTGCTAGATTAGCATTGTGGTGCAGTGGATATCGCCTTGGAACGAGAAATCGGAAAGCCAAGTTCGAATTGCAGTTAAATTTGTTGCATTGACACACTCGCTGATGTAGTATATTTCACCACTGGATCTTGACAAACAACGAGGAACAAGCATATATCTAATCTAAACTTATTTATAAATGAAACTTTATAGACTCCGAAACGGCTGAACCGATTTTCGTGAAAATTTACACAGTTGTACAATACACGTCTGCGAGTGTTCTTAGCTAGGTTTCGTGTCGAGGTACCCTTGATAAATATCGAAAATCAACAATCGAAAACATCGGGTTATATAAGGAGTGGTCCGATTTTAAACAAATTTGATACACTCATAGACAAAGACATAAGAAACGATATTCAGAAGTTTCAAGGTTGCAGTTCTATCCTTGGATGACTTATTTGACTCTGATATTGGAAAACGTTACCCCGATATCATACCGGGTCTGATCGAAATCAGTTTTCAGCCCTTTTTATTTTAGTTTTTGCTTCGGGTTTGTAGTTCTTAGTCTCAGCCATGATACCATGTACTCAGAGGACTTATTTAACCTTCAAAATTCAGTTTACAACGAAAAAACTTATTTGATATCGATACCAGGAAATCAAAATTTGACTTACATCCATTCATTTTTCTTTAAGTCTACGGTTTCGCTTTAACTGGAAACAACTATTGCTTTTTAGTCTTTCGTTTCAACGTTCAAAGAGTCTGAGCTCCAGGACCATGGATTAGTTTTAAAGCTTTCATTACACCCGAGCAACGCCGGGCTATACTGCTAGTAAAAATATAGTCTTATATTTTGATTTTTCGAGGGTGACAGGTGTGCGGAGCAGTAGAGTAGTCGGAGAGAGTCATGTAGACGAAAGGCCCATAGAGATTCGGAAGCCAGCGAGTGTTCTCTGAATCTTCAGCCCAAAACCTCAGGCTTTATATAACCACAAAATTCCCAATGTATTTTTGTTTTTCGGTTTGTCGCTCTGTTGATGTCCTCTACGGCCGGATATATCTGTCAACCACCCTTGTCCCCGGTTCACTTTTATCTATGGTCGGATGTATCTGTCAAGAATATCCTAGCCGGCCATCGCCTTTCAAGCCGGCTGTCGCTTTTGTATGTTTGTTTGTTTTTTGCACCCTGGTGGCATCATCCCAAAAACATATTTTATGTCGAAAGAGACAGCAGTCATCCTGGATATAGGTCACAAACCAGTTGCTGCCCACACCAACAAAATAAATAACGAAAACAAAACTGAAACAAAATAACGACAAAAAAAAGTAATATTAAAATTGTTTACTCATTTACTGGTACAACTCGGATTTGGTATCATTTGACGCTTGTTTCTTCCGAACTTGAAAGAGGCGCCAAGAGATCAATATTTAGCACCAAATAAGGACGAAGATTATAATTCAATTTGTAAAGTTTAATATACAGCCACCGTTTTTTTTAATCATATCACCCCGAGCAAGGCGGTAACACCACTGATGTGCAGGGGGCTACATAAGAATAAAAGGATTAGAGGAGAATGAGGAGAAGGACGAACCAGTTAGGAAGGAGCAAGAGAAGGATGGGAATAAAGGTGTGATGACAGTTGCGAAGGTGAGAGAAAGGAAAGGATCTACAGGACAGTGGGGAAAGAAGTAGGGTCAAGTAGTTGAGAGATGAGTATTGACCTTGCATTTAAATTCCTGGAGGTTGTAGCCGACAGGAAAGCAAGAATATAGGAGCGAGTTCCACAGGCGGGAAGTGCGGGAAAAGAAGCTGCAGGAGTAGAATTGCTGTCTGCATTTGGTTGATCTAACTGTGAATGATTGAGACCCAGTTGCCAGCTTGGTTGCACGAGTGAACATCTGTTGCGGAGGCACCAGTGACTCAAGCTCGTTGGAACAGATGTCATGGAAGTATTTGTAGAATAGACAAAGGGAAGCCACATCACGTCGGTGGGGAATTGGGTGTAGTTGAGCCGACAAGTCGGTACCTATTACATTACTGATTCTTCTTTGGAACCTGTCCAAAACACGGAGATGAACAGCGGGTTCACCTGACCATATTGTTCTAGACGTGTCGTTACACTGTCGCTATTTTCATGGCATATGTACAAACGAGCTTCTTTGGTCAGTATCACAGGTTCAGAACTTTACACCTGGCAACCGCCATGTCACGTACACAGGTTCGAATCATTCTCATTCACTTCTTAGTAAAAAGAAAGTTTTTACTTTGTCGGCTTCTTCCCGAGAATTGCTACTTTGTGCAACAAACTCCCGACAATATGCTTCCCTGGTTTATGATCAATTTCCATGATGTATAATTATTCTTCTTCTATGTACCCTGTCCCTTCAGGACGTAGTCGATCATGGCTTTCCATGTCTCCCTATCCCTGGTTTCTCTTAGCACGCTTTCTCCTGTTACACAATGCAACCCTCGTTCCATCATTCACCTGATTAGGTCCTTCAAATATGGTATCCGTTGCTTTCCCCTGTCTCTTTTTCCCTGTATCTGGCTTGTTAGTATTAGGTTCTCCAAAACCTCTTTCCTCATTGCATGTCCCTTCAGCTCTCTCTTTCTGATGCTCAGTATTAATTTCCTTTTTGCGTCCATCATTTCTAGGACCTCATCATTGCTAACATGCTCGATTCATGATATTTGCAGCATCCTTTTGTAGAACCATATTTCAATTGCTTCAAGTTTTTCCTTAATCTTTGATGATATTGACCAGCATTCACTGCCATATTGAAGAACTGACAACACATAGTAATTCAGTACTCTCTTTGTTTCTAGCGAAATTGTCCTGTTTCTTAATACTTTACTCAACTTCTGGAATGCTTCATTCGCCACACCAATTCACTTCGGATCTCTGTGTCACACTTTCCGTCTTCTGTTATAACACTTCCCATGTATTTAAATTTTTGTATCTGCTTGATTTTAGTATCCTCGACCTGTAATTGGCATATTGGGATGCTCTTTTTACTGATGACCATGCATTCGGGTATTTTGCAGTTTATTTGTAGTTCTGTAGTACTATAGGGAGATAACTGGAGGGGTCAGAGGCCTGCCCAGAGTTTTTACAGGAACTACTATTTTGTAGTACTCTCTTCAGCTACCTTCTGTAGGGTGTCTTGTAGTTTCCTTTCTGTGCCTGCTATCAGTACTGTATCATCTGCGTACCTTAGGTTGTTTAAATTGTGGCCTCCGATGAAAAATCCAGGCATAACTTATAGGGTTCTCAAAATATTCTCACTGTACAAGTTGAATAGATCCGGTGAAAAGACACATCCTTGTCTTACGCCCTTTTCTATCTTTGTATATCAGCAGAATTCACTACCTGTCCGTATACAAGCGGTTTACTGCCAGAAACACCATAGATACCTCGGCGTATAGATAGATTATAACAAATTGACTATATGAGAAAAAGAAACTGAAGACTGCCAGTCACTCAGTCTCTCGCGCAAGTGATGTATTTACTCATGAGCTTCCCCAGTAACCTTGAAGAAGACGCCTCACTTTTAGATCTCTGCTTTACTTTTATCACTGACTATTGCCATGTTTTGCAGCTCTGCCTTCTTGGCAACTCCAATCACGCTGTGGTATCTGTTCACGTATTTTTCTACTTACCCTCCTTCCAGGAAACTCCTACCAGCAGAATACCTTACTGCTACAAAGAACAGACTGGGACTCATTCCACGATTTCCTTTGTGATGTCCCTTACAACAACATTTTTATAGCTTCGCTATTGATAACTGCGCCTCTAAGTTTCGTTCTGGTTAAAAGCCGATACTGGGAAAATTGTACGTTCTCTGTAATCTTTCTGAAAGTACCGATTCACTCTCCATACTTTATCTTTAAAAATAATTTTTGAACAAAATTAGAACAGTGTTGCAATATCTGGACTGGGGATATTCAATAGCCACTTTCCAGTGTTGATAAATTTAAAAATCGTTTACGCAGATGTTTTAGGCGATGAATTCTTTTTTCACTCCTCATCCCCGTTCCCACAGACGCAACGTGGCAAGCTTATCGCTACTGTATGGCTATTTTCAGTGGTAGATGTTCAGATGAGCTCCGCCGTAGTTTCCAAAGTTTATCTCTTTACAGTTACTATTGACCAAGCTACAAATTCGAATCCACCATATTTCCTCTGTACTGCATATGCAGGAATGAAGTTCGAATCACAGAGCATTTTCACTACTTTTAAGAACAAACTCCTGTGTGAATACTACTTTGAACGTCACAATCTTAACCTATTTAAATCAACAGTCAATCGCTATCTATCCTTCTTATTCTCATGGCCTTCACTTTCTTTTACCTGCTCTTACATTCATATGACATGCAGTAACACTCCACCATGTGTATCTCTTCAGCCTTGCAATGGGTGAACTTTAGTATAAAACAAATGTTTTCATTTAAACACTTTAAATTAAATTATAAAAATAAAATATTTCCATTCAGTAGATCTAATTTTCAACAATCTGGTACTATTTGTTGACGATATTCTCGTATTAATAATATTCTACACGGTACTAGAGAAAATCCAGATCATAAATCATGTCTATCGGCTCAGCGCTATACACAGCCGCTTTCTATTGCCAATGGTTAAAAACGGCTTTGAGTAAGTGAAACCCTGGCAAAGCCATCCTTCTTTGAACATTGTTGGCAGGCGCTACATAATCATAAACAAAGGTAGCAAATGACAGAAACTACGTCACTCGAGGATGGCAAACAGAAGCAACAATTAAAAAGATATCACATGTGAGCCGAAGAGAAAATAAGGACGTAATCAAAATGTTGACATTCCACACTACTTTAAATAAAAGGTCAACATTGACCTTTTATTTAACTCTCATCAGTACTAGAAAGAGTGATAACAGCTAATGGCCATGACGAACCTGTTTTCTTAAAAAAAAAGATTTTATAAAATTCAACCGAAAGCAGTATTGGTTGTTCGATCAATGTTTGCCAAATGTTCAACTTTCTATTAACACTAATTCTTAGGTAGGTTACATGTTGTTCTCTATTGCTACTCTTGTCATCAATGTGCACTGTAGGCGCTAAATTCTCCCAAGCATCTTTCCTCATTATTTGTAAAAAAAAACACCTGCTCGTTCTTTCTGATTGTTATTGTGGCAGATAGGAAATTAAGAATTAAAATCAACCTTCTTCTTCACTTTTACAAAAATTCATAATTACGTGTGAAATCCTGGTTGTTCCCAAATGGAAAAAGGATTGACCATGTGCTTAAAGAAAAAGTCGAAACCGGATTTCGCAAATAGATGTTAAATTGATTTTCTGACTAATGGAAGCGGGTTGTAGAACAATAGGGAATGCGCGATCCAATGTAAAAAAGGCGAAATTCTATAAATACTTCTGTCAGCGTTAGCCAGTCAGTCAGGGATGGAAGCAGCAGAGACAAGAAGCTAAAATGTAACGGGAGAAGCTTCAAGTCCGACCCGGACATTTGGCCGCTTTTTCTTTCCTTCTCGTGTGCTAATTCATTTTACATCTTTTTCTCCACCGAAAGACATTCCTACTAAACAAACGCTTGTACATACATACATACATACATACATACATACATACATACATACATACATAGGCATAAACTCTTACCAACCAATTACTACTACGAATATTTTCTAGATTCTTGATACCATTAACTCATTACTCGTTTCTCATTGAACTTTAACTACTACCTATACTTGTGCTTTCCTTTTAATAAATTTCTATTTTAACATACAAAATATATATATTTATTTTTCTATTATTCCACACATCCAACATTCCAATCTACAACCAACCCTTGGATGATAATAACATTCTGATAATTCTGATGATGATAAGTCTGCATAAAACTTGAAAGCTGTAGGGAGTTCGTTTATGTCTGGTACAAGGCCGAATCAAAGAAAGCTTAACCGTCTCCCTACGTCTTCATTATCATTAGTTTCTTTGTAGGTGCTATTCTTAAAAATACTCATTTCTCAATAATGATATTAATAATAATCTTTAAGGCGGAGTAGATTAAAATACAAAGTTAAGAAGACCTGACAAGGCAAATCGGAGAGATGTACAAAGAGCATCTTAAGTTGTCCTTGTTGCAGGTGAAGTACTCGGGATTATTTTAAGGGGGTTTTCTGGACGCCTTTGGAATATCTGCTATCATTAAGAGTTCACAGGTGACAACGTTGTTTGGAACAGCTTTTTTCTTTTCGAGTGAAAAGCAGTGTTTCTAAACAGCAGATACCAGTCGAGGTATGCCCCTCCTCTCCCGGCCAAAAAATCTAAAAATCAGAGTAGTGTGTCCTGTAAAATACTGCTGCTCCTACTAATACTACTACTAATAATAATAAGAATAAGAATAAGAAACTGACCAGAAATGGCCTTATCGAAAGATTAGCGAGATACATTTTCTCTATTTTTTATGTTTTTTTTTTATACATCTCATTCATTGTATTTTAATAGACACTGTCTAGTAAACATTGCGGATGTGCGTTGTGGTGCAGTGGATATCGGCTCGGAACGAGAAATGGGGGAGCCGAGTTCGAATTCCAGTTGAATTCATTGCATTCACTTACGCGCAAATACCCTTGGGAAAGGTATTAGTCCGTCTCTTCCTTTCAGTTATGGGTTAAATAACAGGACAGATTGGGTTCTATAACCTTGACTGGCAACCAGTCTACTGCAGAAAGCAATGGCAACCTACTGCGGGATAATCTTCTGCCCAGTCAGTCATGTCTCTTTCGAGACATGATCGCCCAAGCGTGTTTCACGTATGACTAGTAAACATTAAAAAACAAAGTGCACAAAACTAGGGACGAAGAAGATGAAGAGGAGGAGAATAACAAGCGATTCATGATGAAGTTCAACAGTATAGATTTGTTCTTGTCTAATCAGCTATGTTAAGCAAGTTGGAATCTGATCAGTACTTAGCTAGGTGACTGCTTAGAAACATAAAATACGGTAGAACCTCGTAGTACGAGCAGCTTACTCTAGTTTTCGTATCGTACGACGAGTAAAAATTCGCTGTACGAGCAACCGTCATACACGGTAGCGGTCGGGGATTGAGATAAAAGAAGGCAATTGACAGCGTTCCTAGATGACGTCATCGATTTCTTAGAAATAGTATCTTTTATATTGTTTTATTGTTGTTAATTTTTTCTAACTTCACTTTGTTGAAAAAATTTCAAAATAGGGCATTTTGGGTTGTTTTTTGGAGCTGGAAGGGATTAATTATTTTTTCTATTAATTTAAATGAGAAAAATTGCTTTTTAATACTAGTAAATTGCAATAAGAGCTCGGTCTGCGAACGACTTAAGTTCGTATTGTGATGTTCTACTGTATTGTAAAAGAGATTTTTGAAACTTTCCTCAGACTAAGCAAAGGGCGTTTATACTTAGAATCAGTAATAAACAATTCAAATTTGTAGAACACAACGATGAAAAAGAGTTTAGACAATCGACCCGCATGAAACATATTGAAGGCAAGGATGACAGTAGCAAACAAGAATTAAACTATTTAATAAGCTTATCTATGTGGCTTATGAAACATATAATGATAGGGGGTGAAATAACAGGAAGTTGTGGTGAGCCATGAACGACGACTGTTAAACATAAAAATGCATGAAGAAGATGCAAGTGTAATAAATGTAAAATAATCAGAACTTCAAATTCAAAGTGTGGTAGAAACTTTAAAAATTAAAGAATAGAAAAAAAAAACGGCCCAAAGACAGCAGCAGACATAAATGGCCTGATGTTTTTAAAGTGAGACGAAGTAGGAAAAAAGATGAGAAAACAAGTGAAAGGCAGAGGCACGATAAAAGAGAGAAGAAAACAAACGGGGGATGAATAAAAAAAATAGTAATAATATGAAAAAGTACTGAAACGTTAAAGAAAAATTAGAAAAGAAAAACAAAACAAGCGGTAGTTGAAGTTTTTGGAGAAAAATGTATAGAAAAGATGCTTCGTTTCTGAAAAAGTTATTTTTTGCCATTGGTCACTTCCGGGAAACCAGGTCAAATATCAAGATTTCGTTTGAAAAGTTTATTTGCAAACAAAGCGGATATCTCTACTTGGTGCAACATAATCTTTTTCTTATGTGGTTTTCTTATTAGAGTTGGATGTCATTGGGGTTGGATGTCATTGGGGTTGGCTACGGAAGCAACAATTCGCTTTCTGCTGAAGAGATATCTAAAATTATTTATATAGAGTGATTTGTCAGGTGCTTAATCACGCACTGTCTTTTGCGTCTTCCCCACAACATAAGAACATATTTTGTCAGTGATAGGGCAGAACAAAAAAAGAATTGTAAAGTTTTGGGCGGGGTGACAAACGTCTACATAGCTGGAAGCTCGAAATTTAAACAGGAAAGACAAATAAGACTGAAACAAAAATGTTCAATAGTTACACTGAAAAACGCCAAAATATTTGATATTCAATCAAAATCATCAGTGAGAACCATTTTGACACCATATCTTGAACCTGTCTATTTTCCTCTTAACAATTCCAATACAAAGGCATTTCATGGCGCTTCACAGCTTCCGCTTTTTTATTATCTCTAACTTGCCATGCCTCCTTTGGAAAAATGGAGGACTAGTTTCTCTTTGTATTTTCTCCACAGCTTGGCCTTAAGTATAAACTTTCTCTTAGACTGGCTTACACCAACTGAGGGAAAGCACAGTCGACCATGAAACGGAATTGTGCCTTGTCCAAGAACATTAGTGCAAAAGTAAACGAAACAGACTGGATTTTGAACTCGAATTGTCAATTCAGCTTTCCACGCCGATAAACGTTATATAACTCGTGCAGCCATTTTAGTTTATCAAAGTGGACACTTATTTAGATCTAACTAATGATAATAGCTTCCTTCTTCAACTGACCTCTACACACCAGTCACCCTTAAACTGCTCGCACAAATCTGAACGCTATTCCTGTAAAGACACACACAATGAATATCAATTCGGGTTTTCGATTGCTAAAGATTCAGGTGGCTATTCATTGTCAATTGATTTCTTCAAGATTTTCAGTAAATTACTGTTTAAAAAGCATTTATACCGAATTAAAATGTTAAATTATACTTTTGCTTATATTAAAATAAAAAATTAAATCACTTATGTTATAAAACTCGATCGCTTGCATGAATCCCTAAACAGTGACGATCACAATATTGCACAACATATTGACTGATTTCCTAAATTCGTTCGAAGAAATTTTAAATAGAAGGTTACAAACGTATAGGTTTAATTCTGAAAATTTATTCATATTTCTCGAAATATTTAGTTTGCGCAGAACAGAATTCAAGTCTATGATGGAGGCAACGTCATTTTGCCTGTGGATCGCGTTTTCGAAAAGCTCAGTTTATTGATTTGGAACTGGGGTCTTTGTACTTTGTTGAGTAGTACATATATATATATATATATATATATTGTCATCCGCAGACAGATCTGTTTCGCTGGATCACAGCTCATCAGTACGGTTAGACCCCGATTGCTACACAACCCAGGCTCGAAACCCGACCAATTTCTCGTTTCGAGTTGATATCCAATGTTCCACAACGCACATCCTCCATGGTAGGCAAAGAAAATTAGTGAGTTTTGTAGAACTAGTCAGTGTTAAGTCGTAGGTAAAAGCTGTCGTGACGTAAGTGAGCTGTATCATGTTTTTTTATAGACTTTTAAGAATGCAGTCTCTTTAGTTATAACTGTTTTTATTGATTGATGGTTGTTTTTGTTGTATGAGTATTGCTTCAAGAATCGTAAGTCTGTTTTTAAGAGCCGGCTTCCTTAAATTTATATGAAATAAACAAACAGCCTTTCAGTTGAATAAACACGAATTTCGGACACTTTATCCACGGTTTCAATCCTCATATACATCTTCGAAAATTGGAAACATACAATAATTATTAAACGGAAAGACCTTGTCGGCTGAGTATAATGTAACTATCTGTTCACTATCTAATTTATTTCTATTCATTCTATCTATCTATCTATCTATCTATCTATCTACTTTTAACATCTTCCTGTCTATATCTATCTATCTATCTATCTATCTATCTATCTATCTATCTATCTATCTATCACAATCCTTTCAAACTTTGAACTACGTATCGAGATATCGTTCTTTTTTTGTCAGTTTCAGTTTTTTTTTGCAATTAGCTGATTCATGTTATATTCACCACCCCGACCCCAGAGTTTAGCAGACAAACTTCTTTGCAATCGCTCCGTCCACTCGTCGGGAGGTATCGGCATCTGACAGTCGATTTTCTCATTTCTGTTATTTTATATTAAGTTATAATTTATGCGTTTTTGATCGGTGCTAGAGTGACCTTTCTTTTGCGTGTGTATGTGTGCGCACGCGTTTACGTGTACACTTATAGATGCATATATGTGTGTGTTTGAGTATATATATATATATATATATATTTCATGGTCTGACGAGCTCTTCGTATCTCTAATTTACGAGTTTAAATGCTGTACTAGTTTGACGGCTAGGGCTCATCGCTTTACAGTTAAAATAAATTAAAAACTCTTTTCGATACTAACAGTTTCTTCACCTGCGCTTCTCGTTTGTGGAATTGCTTCCCTCTTTATTGCTTTCCAATAATGTTTGATCTTCCAAAATTTAAATGCAATTTTAATGGTTATTATGTCTTCTTAATTCATGTTTCTTTATTTATCCTTCTCATTAATAATAATTTTGTTTGTTTAATATTCTTTCGCATTCAGTAATCCCTTGCATCTTAGTGTCTTTATTGTCTTCTTAGAGGTGAAATGGGTAAAATTAAGTAGTGTATGTTTATGTGTGTGAGCATGTGTATGCATGTGCATGTTTGTGTGAATATGTCATTAAGTAGAGCTAACTTCCAATAAATTCACCTCTCTTCGTCTCTGTTACTGTACACAGATCGGTACATTCATTGGTCTGGGTCATAAGTTATATCGTTGTGTCCGTCGCACAATATCAATCGAGTAAATGTGTCGCACGCCGAAAAGTTAAAAAGAAACTAGCTTACCAATATCCGAGTGGTAGGTGTGTTCGCAACGTTCTTATTGATTGGTTGAGAACTGCAACGAGTTTTGTGAGAGGCCGGACACAATTATCGAGTTCTTCTTGCAACGCTTTTTTTTCGACAGGAAATGACAGCCATTTTGTGAGTTGTACTGTACATTAGGCAGACAACAATGTTGGTGTAGACGATAATGATGACGATGTCGTAGACGGTGACAATACATTTTCCAAAAAGCATGCCGAAACGAGAAATAACGCCAAGTGTGACGGTACTGCTAGTTGCTCTGGAAAAAAATATTTAGAATGGAAAACAAAAGGAAACAAAAAAAACGAAAGAAAGGGCAAAATCAAAGAAAAAGTTACAAAGGAGAAAAGATGGAGTGAGTTAAAAGATGGAATGTGGAAACGGAAAACGAAAGTAACAGGAATCATTAAAAAAACACAAGTATAAAATATATGACACTATAGAAAAAAGGAACATTTAATAAAAAGACAAAAGAAAAGAGAAAGAAAATTACAACTCACAAGAAAAAAGGAGAAAAAAAAACAGAAACTAAAATGCAAAAGACGAAATTATATAAAAAATACTAGAGTTTAAAAAACGAACCTCATTTTGAAATATACCAAGTAAATAAATGATTAAATAATATAATTGAATTGCTTTTTTTAATAATTTTTAAGGAGAAAGAACAATAAAAGAACAAGAATTAAGAATATCGATTGGCATTGTGTTTAAATTTTAGAAGACCAAATTTGACTGGAAAGCAAAACCTGGATGAGAATTCCACAAGTATGAGCGAAGAAACTGTTAGTCTCGAGCTTAAAGTTACATGTAACCATTTCAATTGTAAAAATGATGAGACAGCGCCGCCAATCTAGTACTACGCTTTAATTCGTAAAATCAAGGTAGCAAAGAGAAAAATGTGGCACAAGGCCAAAAATGTCAGAAAGGGTGGTTTTTAAATTTATCAATCTACAATTTGTAATCCAAACATACCACAGAATTCATTAAACCTGAGCAAAACATTCTTATTTTCGGAGAGTTTTTTTTTAATTTGCTTGAAGCATTGTGTATATTAGGTGTATAGGTTTTGAAGGTTATCACAATAAGTTTTGTAAAATAAAGGAAGGTAAAGAAGGAGTTTGGTTTTACCTATTTGTTATTCATTAATATTTTGAGATCAAAATCTCATCTTCAGAATGGTAGGACAACTTGATTTCACGTCCACTCGTGGACCGTGCCTTTCAACGAATTGTCATCTTTCGTTGCTACTGCTGTCGTTAATTGTAGTACGTGAGTGCTTGTGTGTGTGTGTGTGTGTGTGTGTGTGTGTGTGTGTGTGTGTGTGTGTACCTTATTTTCAATTCTTACTACAGCCACCATTATAATACAAAGTCTCCATGAAGTCCTAACTAGTTTCAATTTAATGAAACCTCATAAGAACAATTACCACGAAAATATTTATAGAAAGAGCATAGATAATATACAGTGGGAAAATGATTGAAGTCGATATGCTAGGCCAGGACTGATAGCATTCAGATTCTTTTTGAAATGTTATCAAAAATTTCAAATACACCTCAGAAGCACCGGATGAGATGTGGAAAAATATTCAATACGAAATATGATAGATGTTTGAAAAGCTTCGCCTCTGTTCTTTTGGTTAAAGATTGAATGCACGATTAAAAAACGATGAAGTTCCAAGAAACTTGTAAATTTAGATGAAGAAAAGACATGAAAAAGACATAGACAGCATCGATAATGAAGGAATCGGATAAAAATGAAGCGAAATGAAAATCAGAGAATTAATATATGAAAAAAATAAAGAAACAAGAAGGGAAAAGCCAAAGATTAAATTAGCTTAATGGTGGATGAATTCCTGGCATTCTCTTACGAGAATTTCTTGAGAAAGGTATTAATCCGTCTCTACCTTCCAGTTATAGGGGAAACTAGCAGTATAGCCCGGCGTTGCTTGGGTGTCATGAAAGCTTTAAAACTAATCCATGGTCCTGGAGCTCAGACTATTTGGACGTTGGCACGAAACACTAAAAAGCAATAGTTGTTTTCAGTTAAAGCGAAACCGTAGACTGAAATAAAAATGAATGGATGTAAGTCAAATTTTGATTTCCTGGTATCGATATCAAATAAGTCTTTTTCGTCGTAAACTGAATTTTGAAGGCTAAATAAGTCCTCTGGGTAAATGGTATCATGGCTGAGACTAAGAACTACAATAATAGCTACTTAGAGCCAAACCCGAAGCAAAAACTAAAATAAAACGGCTGAAAAAAATACAGACATACAGGCAGATAAACAGACACACACACAAACATCTTGCCTTTTATATATATATTATCGATTTTCTGCACTATTGTAAGAACTGCACCCTTGAAACTTCTGAATATCGTTTCTTATGTCTTTGTCTACGAATGTATCAAATTTGATTAAAATTGGACCACTCCTTCTATAACCCGATTTTTTCGATTATCGATTTTCGATATTTATCGGGGGTACCTCGACACAAAACCTAACTAAGAACACTCGCAGACGCTTATAGTACAACTGTGTAAATTTTCAATAAAATCGGTTCAGCCGTTTCAGAGTCTATAGGTAACGGACACACACAGACACACACACATTCACACATACAGATAAAGTTCCATTTATAAATAAGTTTAGATAATAGGACAGTTTTGGTTCTGTAGCCTTGGTTGGTAACCAGTCTGACGCAGAAAGCAATAGCAACCTACTGCGGGATAATCTTCTGCCCAGTCAGTCATGTCTCTTTATCATGCTGAGATGTATATTCAGAGAATGCTAAAGACCTACAAGTTGATACTAAACTGTCAATTGTTTCTGGATATTTATCCCAGAATCTAAATTTCGGGTTAACGCAATGTTTCAGTGTGCGTGCTTGGTAATTTCTAATTAGGAATCATTGGTTCTAAACAGCAAGAATAAAACCATTGGTTTCCATTTTGAAACCTGCACTACGTGACCTCTGGAGGGTACGGAGTTTTTCTATATCAGTTTGTTTGGTACGGACAGGAACAGATTTATCATACCACCTTTTTGCATTTGGTACCTTAAATTTGCTTTCTTTTTCTTTTTCTTTTTTTTTTGTCTATGCAGTAGATTTCTATGTTTTATTTTTTAACTTCTTCACTCTCTTAAAATTTCGTTTTGAATTTGTGGGCTTCCTTTATTACGGGATAATATCTCTTATTTCTTTCATGTTCTTTGACCAGATCTTCATCTACTCTTCTGTAGACTCCAGGTAACTTTGAAGACCCTTTGTTGTTTTATAATACAGTTCTAGTTGAACTAATCCTCTGCCTCATTCGGATATCGACACATACAGTGGACCAACATCAGCCTTAGAATGAGAATATTTTTTTCATTTTGACATCCACACGCTTGATGTCAGCTAGGATCCATTTAAGGTTGTTGAAACTGTATTACACCACAGGCACTGTTAAAAGTTTTGACTGATATTTTGCCTTGTGAATTCACCTCGGTATATTACACTTGACGCACATGTCTGTGGTATTCTTTTCTTACCTTCTTCTTCATTTCGGTATGCTGTATTCATTCGCTGATTCTTAGGTATTTATAGACTTGTTCGTGTCACATTTCCCTAATCTTTGTGACAAAATCTAGGTCTATTGAGACTGTTTCTGTAATTCTGTAATTCTCCTTTTCTTTGATGTTACTTTTGCATATTTAGCTACTCCAAAATACATACCGATGTCATTACTGAAACCTTTGACAGCATTGCAGATACTCTTCATTTCATTGTTGTCTTCGGAAAAAAGTTTGATTTCATCTATGTAAAATGGATGATTAAACAATTTCTTTTTTACTTTCATCCATAGTTGCTACTGTTTAGTTTATATAAAAAAGGGTTTAAGGACAGACAGAATAGAAAGGATGACAGGGAGTCTCCTTCAAAGATTCCTCGTCTGAGATTCAAACAACTGGAAATTGTAGTACTTTTTGGTGGGATTTAATTATAATGTGGTTTTCCACAGCTCCATGCTGAATTTAAGGAAGTTTGCTATGACCGATGATATTTTGTATATTTCAAACACCTTAAGAATCCATGAGTGTCCACTTCAAGATACTTGTATTGTTTTGGTTTTTTACCTGAAGATCTTCAATGATATGTTACATTCTGAAAGAACTAAAAAAAACACATTTATTATCATTAGTATTTTCATCATATTTATATTTCTGCTATGGTCTCACTACCTACTAAGTCTGTGGAAAGACCTAAGCAGGTAGTGGGATGTTGTTATGGCGACATTTTATTTCTTTTTTTTTACCTCCCACAAAATCAAGAGCGTTACATGTGTGAGCTGTAATGATCAAGGCAAATTTGTGTATTTCTCTTAAGCTGAGATTTCCAGGGATTTTTTTAAATGTGTTGTTTTGTTCCTTTTTTATCATTCTAAGCGCACCCACTATCACTGGCATTACTCTTGTTTTCATTGTCCACATTTTTTCTATTTCAAATTCCAGGTCATTATACTTTGATAGTTTTTCAAATTTGCGATGTTACACATTGTTTCACAAGCCATATCAATTAGTAGACAATATTTTATTTTCGGTTTTTAACAATGATATCTGGGCTATAGCTTCAATTTTTTTGTCTGTAGTATAATCCCATAGAAAGGTGACATTTATTTCTGTAAGCGGTGATGGGTGAAATGCAAAGTCAATACTCATCTAAATGCAAAGTCAATACTCATCTAAATGCAAAGTCAATACTCATCTACTAACCACTGGACTCTAGCTCTCTCCCCTCCCCTGTATATCCTTCCCTTTCTCTCAACCTATGTATCTGTCATCGCACCTGCTTTCTCAGCTTTCTATTGCTCCTTTCTAACTAGTTTGTACTTCTCACTCTTTTCTAATTAATCTTTTTACATTTATGTAACCCCTGCACATCAGTGGCGTTTCCGCCTTGCTCGGGGTGAAATGATTAAAAAAAATATTCATACCATGGTTCATTATTATTATTATTATTACTGTCTGAAATTTTGGTATGACTAATTGTCATTATTTACACTATGTATATGTTGATTATCCACATCTTTGTTATTTTTTCAACACGATTTGTCTTCTGTGCTTTCTGACCGTTTTCAGCTATATACCGATCTATGTAACTTAATGGAATTCTGGAGTAAACACTTTATTTCATAGACAGGGATAGATTGTTCTCGTTCATTGCTCAGGTTTAGAGATATCTTTTCTAATCGTTTCAACCCAAGCAAAACAGTACTGCCACTGATGTGCAGGGCGTTTCCTAATAGGAGAGTGAAGAGGCATAAGAACAGGCCACAGTAGGTGTCGGAGAATGTATAAGAGAGGAACGGATACATTGATGTGAAGAGAGCTGCATAAGAGGAAAGTGTAAATTGGGAAGAAAAATGGGAGTCAAGGAAATAAGAGATGATAGTTGACGTTGCATTTAAAATCTTGGAGATTGTAGTTATCAGGGAAACAAGAATATGGAAAGTAGTTCCACGGATTGGAAATGCAAGAAAAGAAGCTGATGGGGTAGAACTTTTGGTTACACTTGATTGTTTTTGCAGTAAATGGGTGGGACCTTCTTGCTAGTATAGTGACTCGAGTAAATTCGCTTAGAGATGGGGGAAGCAGCAAGGAGCTAAACGCGTCGGAGCAGAATCCGTAAAAGTATTTGTGGAAGAAACAGAGCGAAACCACATCTCGTCGGTGTGATATCGTCCAGTTCTTATTTTTGTCTAAATTGCTAGGATTAGTAGTTATTATTTATGCTATTTACAAGTGAAAAGTAGAAGTAACCTCAAGGTAATATCATATAGAAATTTGTCTGGGAAATAACATCTGCAATGATATTTGGGCATTAAATGGTTAAATTAAACAAATCTCACTTTCTTCTTCTTATATGTACCGGGTCCTTTTAGGTCGTGGTTCTCCACAACTTCCTCTCTTTTTTAGTTTCTAGCAATATTTGTCTTTTTCCTATATTTGTTAATCCCTGTTCTGTCAACCATTTGCAGACGTTCATTAGGTAAGTTATTAGCTGCTTTCCTCTGTTCATTTTACCTAGAATATTTTCTGTGAGTATTAAATTTTCCACGCCCGATTTTCTCATTATGTACACTAAAAAATTCAATTGTCACTTTCCGATTCTAACTATAATGTCTTTTTTGTTTCCATTTTCTCTAAAACGTTTCCGTTGCTCAGATGTTCAGTCCATGACATTTCCATTACCATTCTTAAGAACCATATTTCTGTGAGGAGATTTTCCAGCATTCACTGCCGTATATGAGGACCAATATTACATAACAGTTTAGTATTTTTGTTATTGTTTTTATTATATCTTTCTTTATTTCGTTCTTTCCGTTTTTTGTTGTTTTTTTTTTTTGTCAATCACTTATCGTGGCTAGAAATGTTCTCTTTGTTTTAAGAGCGCTTTTCGCCTTTTCTATTTCATTAGCTAATGCAGTTCGCCATAATTGACTGATTGGCCGCCGAAATAATAATAAAATATTGAAAAATACCAGGATCTGAATAGGGAATTGAAAAAGCTATTGAACATGACTGCTCAAGTAATTTCTATTGTAATGGGTGCACTTGGAACGCTACCTAGAAACTTGAAAGAGCGCTTAGGGAAAATAAGAATCGAGTATAAGATTGTAGAACTCTAGAAATCTGTCATCATTTACTCTGTAAGAATTCTACAAAAAGACATTGAGCTATGAAGAATCTTGTTGACGTCATTCCTCCAGAACAGAATTTTCTCCAGTTACGTCATAATAATGAAGAATGAAAATATAATTATAACAGAGGGACGAAGAAAACGAGGTACTGACTTCTTCATTCCTCTCTCTCTCTCTCTCTCTTTCTTTCTTTCTCTCTCTCTCTCTCTCTCTCTCTCTCTCTCTCTCTTTCTCTTTCTCTCTTTCTCTTTCTTTCTCTCTCTCTCTCTCTCTCTCTCTCTCTCTCTCTCTCTCTCTCTCTCTCTCTCTCTCAAGTTCAAGTGGGAGATCATGGCTTTCTAAAACTTCCTGATTTTTGTTTCTCTAAATAATTCTTTCTATTTATGACAACCTTTTTAGTACTTTATTATTCATATGCTAAAATAATATGCTTACTAGCTGTTTTCACTTCTACTATTGTTTCAGTGTACTTGTGAGTATTTAGTTTTTCAAACATTCTTTTTTATCACGTCTTCAAAATTTCTCCGTTGCACCTTTCTGGTTGATAGTAGCGTTTCTCTTCTCAAAACCTCCCCATTTCTTACGAGGTTTATTAGTGAATGATATAGAGAACTTGATCTGCCCATATATTAAAATTTCTTTATCCGCTCTGCTCGTAGATTCTAAAGAAAATATATATCAGTACTATAAAAGTTCTGTAAGAGGAAACTGTTTTCGGATTTAATTCCGGATTGATGAAGATGAAGATTTTAACTATTGATTGAGGAAGATTGATGAAGATTTAACTAGTTAACCTTCGCTTTACTCGATGATACGCGCATAAAGTAGTGTGGCTTAGATTCAGAGGTGTCTAAAAGGACGTATGACAATTGTGTATGTTTTCACCGGATCTACTCAACTTGTACAACGAGACTATTCTTAGGACTCTCGAAGTTATACCAGGATTCGTCATCGACGGTCTCAATCTCAATAAGATACGCAGCTGATACAGTGCTGATAGCCGACACGGAAAGAAAACTACAAGACCTTCTAAAAGAGGTAGATGAAGTAAGTCGAAAGAAAGGACTACAAAGAAACTATAAGGAAACTAAATGTATGGTCATCAGCAAACAGAGGAACCCAAAATGCTAATTAAAATTTGGGGATACTAAAATCAAGCAGGTACAAAAACTTAAGTACTTAGAAAGTGTTCAAACGGAGGACGGAAAGAGCGACACTGAGATCCAAAGGTGAATTGGCATGGCCAAGGACGCATTCAAGAAGCTGAGCAGAGTATTAAGAGACAGGAAAATTTCACTAAAAACAAAGAGTGTACTGGATTGCTATCTGAGGTCTATCCTTCAATATGGCTGTGAATGCTGGACAATATCATCAAAGATGAACGAAAAACTTGATTCAACTGAAATGTGGTTCTACATGCGAATATCATGGATCGAGCATGTGAGTAATGATGAGGTTTTGGAAAGGATGGAATCGAAAAGGAAACTAACACTGAGCATCATGAAAAGACAGCTGAAGTTCCTGGGACATATAATGAGGAAAGAAAGCTTGGAAAATCTGATACTCACAGATCAGATAGCGGGGAAAAGAGAAAGGGGGAAAGCTTCTGATAACATACTTGACGGGACTGAGCAGGTAGATGACAGAGCGGGGTTTGGGTGGGAGAAAGCGTGCTAAGAGCTACCAGGGATAGAGAAACGTGGAAGGACATGTTCACCTACATCCTGAAGGGATATGGCACATAGAAGAAGAAGTAGTGAAAGTAGAGGAAAATAATTCGAACAATGTGAACACAACGGACTAAAACACGCAGTCTATATCCCATCCTTACTTTCACTTAATCAGTCCTGGGCATGACGGTAAACTGCATCCGGCAGCAAGGCTTCTGATAGGGAGAGTGTGAGAAGCATAGAACTACCTATTAATTTCTGCTGTTCCCAGGTCTACTCTGATCCAGAGTGGTAGCACCTGTTAGGGTCCCAGCTATGGGCAAATAATTAACCTCCAAATTGGGGTCAAAACACTATGAAAGTATAAAAATACACTTTTATAGAAATATATACATAAATCTATACTTTCTAAAAAAATATACATTTTTGAAGGAAAAATATATTCTCGGCAAAAACGAATTTTGAATATTAAACTAGACGACATTTTCAGTTTTCTAAAATAAAAAGAAATAAAAACAAAAAACTTTCACTAAAATCTTACTAGAACAACCCTACTCACTATAACCGAACATTAAAAAAATACCTAAAAATCCTATCATTTTGGCATTAAATAACCCACAGAGGTTGATATGTCGTTAAGCAAAACTCAAACTCAAACTCTCAATTAACCTTCCGTAGAAAAACACAAATACCTATTAGAATAAACGGTTAATAATGTTTTCCGTCAACATGTGAAAACGAAAAGCATAAAAATTCGTATTTTATTTAAAATAAACTGGGATACTGAGAAGAATACTGTAAAAAAAATATTTTCTAAATCTATATATCTCCCTGATAAGTCACAATTTTTTTTTAATAATTTCGCCCCAAACAAGGCAACAGAACCTCTAAAACATAAGTAGATACAGAATATTACAGAGTATGATAAAAGTATTATTAAAGAGAGAAAACAATGAAAGGAAAGGCCTTAAGATAATAATTGACACTGAATTTAAATTTTGAATATCAAAGTTGACGGAGAAAGAGGAATCCAGTTCCGCAAGGAAAAGTGTCACAGAAGAAACAATTAGCATAGAACTGGGGTTTACATATAGATATTTCAATTGCAAAATCGCTGCCAATCCAGTACTCGCTTAAATTCATAATGCCTAGATACCATAGTGCAAAGTTTATCAGAAGAATTGCCATGAAAGTGTTTATGGTGGGGAAAAAAGGGGGAAGCTACATTACGGCGGTTGAAAAGTGATGGAAATACCATGTCATAACTATTAATATTGCAGATTCTTCTTTGGTTTTTATCAAGAATATCTAAATGTATATCTGACTATCTGTCCCATTAGCATGGGACAGGCTAGCCTCCCAGAAAGTAAAATACTACCCCTCCTTGGCCTTACACTTCGGCGGACCTCAAATGGAATGACTATATCGAATCCATTGCCAAATCTGCTGCTATGAAAGTCGGCTCTCTGTGCAGGACCCGGAAGTTTTTCCCACCTGAATCTATTCTGCACATATACAAATCTACCATCCGCCCGTGTATTGAATATTGCTGCCATATCTGGTCGGGTGCCCCTGCTGCTCTCTTGACAAAATACAAAGGAGGATCTGTAACGTGGTTGATACTGACTTGGCAGACCGGCTGCAACCACTCTCTCACCGGCGTGATGTGGCTTCCCTGTGCCTCCTCGACAAGTACTTTCATGGCTTCTGCTCCGATGAGCTTAGATCACTGGTGCCGCCTAAGCAGGAATTTACACGAGATACTAGATTAGCAACTAGGTCCCACCCTTTTACAGTTAAACAGATAAGATGTAACCGTAAATTCTACTCCAACAGCTTCTTTTCTCGCGCTTCCCGTCTGTGGAACTCCCTTCCACAAGTCTGCTTTCCCGACAATCTCCAGGTGTTTAAATGTAGGGTCAATAGACACCTCCTATCATCCAAACGC
This sequence comes from Ascarosepion bandense, assembly GCA_037127315.1. NCBI lineage: Eukaryota > Metazoa > Mollusca > Cephalopoda > Sepiida > Sepiidae > Ascarosepion > Ascarosepion bandense. The sequence continues at coordinate 765,541 of JBBBDQ010001618.1, read as the reverse complement.
CCAATTATTCTCAGAACACTCTCATCTACCGAACCCTCATTCTCGGTATCCCTACCGCCTAACACCCACCCTCTGACATTTCCTATATTTAATCATGCTTTCTCCACTCTATTTAGCTCCCTGCGCAGTAGTGGCAGTGACATGCCTTGCTCAGGGTGAAACGCTTATAAAAAAATGTGACAGCAATATTCAAATCATGGATGACTGGTAAACATACAGATATGTAAGATAGATTATGGAGAAACAATTGTCGAGCATGACGCAATGAACCAACTTTCCTGGCGACAGACATAGCTAATCTTGTTATGAACACCCAATGAATAAAATAAAAGAAAAGAAAATATAAAATCCTAATTAAGATACTAATCATAATAATAATAATAATAATAATAATAATAATATTTCAGGGTGATTCTTTGTCTCACTTACTATACTGCATATCATTAATAGCACTATCCAGTCAAATTAATAAGACAGAATGTGGTTATAAAATAGGCCAAAAGAAAATAAGCCATCTATTTTACATGGATGACTTAAAGTTATATGCTAAGAATGATAATGAGCTGGAAGGTCTTCTGCAAACTGTAAAATGCTTCAGCGAAGAAATTGGAACGAAATTCAATTTGAATAAATGTGCTAAAGCTACAGTTTTACGTGGATTAATACAAAAAATATCCTCAATTAGCTTAGACCCTGCTGTAACAATAAAAGAATTGAAACCAGAAGAAGCTTATAAATACCTAGGTGTATGATATTAAAAACTGAATTGAATTCTCAGAACAGAATAATGGCTATTAATAGACTTGGAATCCTAGTTGTCCAATATAGTTTCAACATATTAAACTGGACTCTAAACGACATCAGGCGAATGGATTCTAAAACAAGAAAGCTTCTTTCTAAGCATAAGATGCATCATCTAAAAGCTGATGTAGACCGTCTATATATACCCCGTAAAGAAGGTGGAAGAGGTCTTATTCAGCTGGAATTGTCATACAAGACAACAACTATTGACTTACTAACATACACAGCAACAACAAAGGATTGGATGATACAATTAGTAAGGCAACATGAAGAAAGAAAGAAAAAATATTCAGTAATAAAAGAAGGCAGTAAATACAAACAAGATTTACCGTTAGTAGATTCTGTAGTAAAGCAAAACAGAAGCCAAGAAACAACTATTGCGGCAAAAAATATGAAAATGAAAGCCAAAGATAAAGCTCTTGAACAAATGAAAGAACGCTGGCAAGAAAAACCTCTGCATGGCTAATGTTGATAAAGTTAATACTCATCGTTGGTTACGTGCATCTGGACTAAAGTCTGAGACTGAAGGCTTTATTCTTGCAGCGCAAGACCAAAGTCGTTTCACTAGAAACTTTCAGGCAAATATTATACATAATAATATGGATCCAAAATGCAGGTTTTGTGATAAACACCAAGAAACAACAGACCATCTAATCTCAGGCTGTTCTGTACTTGCTCCAAATGAATATAAAAATCGCCACGATAGAGTGGGGCAATATTTACATTGGAAAATGTGCAAACACTATGGAAAATCTGTAAACAATGGTGTGAACATCACCCAGCACCGATAACAGAAATAGAATATGTCACCATTCTATGGGATTACACCATGTACACAGACAGAAAAATTGAAGCAAATAGGCTGGATATTAATGTGAAAAACCAGAAAGAGAAAACTTGCCTATTAATTGATATGGCTTGTCCAGCGGATTGTAACATAGCAACCAAGGAATTTGAAAAACTGTCAAAATATAAAGACCTGGAAATTGAAATAGAAAAAATGTGGAAATTGAAAACAAGAGTTGTGCCAGTGATAGTAGGTGCACTTGGAATGATAAAAAATGGAACAAAACAACACATTGAAAGAATCTCTGTAAACCCAAGCTTCAGAGATATACAAAATATTGTCTTATTAAGAACAGACCACACACTAAGGAAAACTTTGTCTATGTAACGCTAGGGATGGTAGGGATGATAGAAAAAACATGAAATGTAGCCATATCAACACGCCAAGACCTGCCTTAGGTTTTCCCGCAGACTTGCTTGGTTGTGCGACCATAGCAGAAATCGAAATATGATGAAAAATGACATAATAACAATAATAAGGACCATAATAAAAAGTTCAGACAAATCAACTCCGACTCCAGATGCAAGTTGCCAAAACGTCTGACGTTCAGAGCATTAGTGTCCCAGTTATCATTAGAACATTAGGGTCTATATCATTCATATTAAGTTCCTATATTGGAAAAATCAGAATAAATCTTAATATGCAGTTACCTCGGCAGTTTGCGTTGTTTGGCATTTCAAAATATTCAGTGAAAGGTGATCTGTGTATGAAGATCTACGATGTGATGGTGAGCACACTAAGTGCAAGATCTCTAACTGAGAACGAAACCATGTGAAAGAAGAAGATAATAATAATAATAATAATAATAATAATGATAAGAAGAAGAAGAAGAAGAAGAAGAAGAACGAATGAAAAATAAACCCAAAAAGACATGGTCTGGAATTACAGAAGACGATGTTAAATTTGCACTAAAAAAAGCACACAATTGGAAATTCCCAGGCATAGATAAAATTCCTAACTTTTGGCTATATTATTTAAATGCAGCACATAAAAAAATAGCCAAAGAACTTCAAGAAATGGTTGACGATCCCACTAAAATTCCTGCATGGATGACCAAAGGAATTACATTTCTTCTACCCAAGAATGGTGAAACAAACAACCCGAAAAACTACAGACCAATTACATGTCTTCCGACAACATATAAACTACTAACATCTATTTTAACAAAACAAACATATTTATTCTTAGAAAGAAATGACATAATACCGCTTGAACAAAAAGGGTGCAAACGTGGCTGTTATGGTTGTAAAGACCAATTGCTAATTAACAAAATGATCCTGGAAAACTGCTACAATACAAAGAAAAATCTTAGTACTGCCTGGATAGACTACCGAAATGCATTCGATAGTGTGCCACATGACTGGATTTTAAAGACTTTAAATATATACAAGATATCGCCCGTCATCATCAATTTCATCAAACAGTGCATGTCTATATGTAAAACAACCCTTTACCTCAATCATATAAATGGAACCTATAAGTCTGATGAAATAAACATCAAAAGAGGTATATTTCAAGGTGATTATTTATCTCCCTTACTATTCTGCATATCATTAATAGCACTAACCAGTCAACTTAATAAGACAGAATGTGGTTATAAAATAGGCCAAAAGAAAATAAGCCATCTATTTTACATGGATGACTTAAAGTTATATGCTAAGAATGATAATGAGCTGGAAGGTCTTCTGCAAACTGTAAAATGCTTCAGCGAAGACATTGGAATGAAATTTAATTTGAATAAATGTGCTAAAGCTACAGTTTTACGTGGATCAATACAAGAAACATCCTCAATTAGCTTAGACCCTGCTGTAACAATAAAAGAATTGAAACCAGAAGAAGCTTATAAGTACCTAGGTGTAAATGAGAGCGAAAACATTCACCATAAAAAAATGAAGGAAATAGTGCGTAAAGAGTACTATAGAAGGCTACGAATGATATTAAAAACTGAATTAAATTCACAGAACAGAGTTATGGCCATTAATAGCCTTGCAATCCCAGTTGTCCAATATAGCTTCAACATCTTAAACTGGACTCTAAACGACATCAGGCGAATGGATGCTAAAACAAGAAAGCTTCTCTCTAAGCATAAGATGCATCATCCAAAGGCTGATGTAGACCGTCTATACATACCCCGTAAAGAAGGTGGAAGGGGTCTTATTAAGCTGGAATTGTCATACAAGACAACAACTATTGGCTTACTAACATACATAGAAACAACAAAGGATTGGATGATACAATTAGTAAGGCAACATGAAGAAAGAAAGAAAAAATATTCAGTAATAAAAGAAGGCAGTAAATACAAACAAGATTTACAGTTAGTAGATTCTGTAGAAAAGCAAAACAGTAGCCAAGAACCAACTATTGCGGCAAAAAATATGAAAATGAAAGCCAAAGATAAAGCTCTTGAAAAGATGAAACAGCGCTGGCAGGACAAACCTCTGCATGGCCAATATCCAGTACGTGCCAATAAATCCAATGTTGACAAAGTTAATACTCATCGATGGTTACGTGCATCTGGATTAAAGTCTGAAACTGAAGGATTTATACTTGCAGCACAAGACCAAAGTCTTTTCACGAGAAACTTTCAGGCAAATATTATGCATAATAGTATGGATCCAAAATGCAGGTTTTGTGATAAACACCAAGAAACAATAGACCACCTAATCTCAGGCTGTTCTGTGCTTGCCCCAAACAAATATAAAAATCGCCACGATAGAGTTGGGCAATATTTACATTGGGCAATGTGCAAACATTATGGAAAAGCTGTAAACAAACACTGGTATGAACATCATCCAGCACCGGTTACAGAAATAGAAGATGTAACCATTCTATGGGATTACACCATCTACACAGACAGAAAAATTGAAGCAAACAGGCCAGACATTATTGTTAAAAACCAGAAGGAGAAAACTTGTCTATTAATTGATATGGCTTGTCCAGCGGATTGTAACATAGCAATCAAGGAATTTGAAAAACTGTCAAAATATAAAGACCTGGAAATTGAAATAGAAAAAATGTGGAAATTGAAAACAAGAGTTGTGCCAGTGATAGTAGGTGCACTTGGAATGATAAAAAATGAAACAAAACAACACATTGAAAGAATCCCTGGAAACCCCAGCTTAAGAGATATACAAAAAATTGTCTTGTTAAGTACAGCCCACACACTAAGGAAAAATTTATCTATGTAATGCTGGGGATGATAGGGAAGATAGAAAAACATGAAATGGAGTCATAACAACACGCCACTACCTGCCTTAGGTCTCCCCGCAGACTTGGTTGGTAGTGAGACTAAAGCAGAAATCGAAATATGATGAAAAATGACATAATAATAATACAATTAGTCAACAACATGAAAACAGAAAGAAAAAATATTCAGTAATACAAGAAGGCAGTAAATACAAACAAGTTTTACATTTAGTAGATTCTAGAGAAAAGCCAAACAGAAGCCAAGAACCATCTATTGCGGCAAAAAATATGAAAAAGAAAGCCAAGGGTAAAGCTCTTGAACAGATAAAACAACGCTGGCAAGAAAGACCTCTGCAGGGCCAATATCCAGAACCTGCTAATTAATCCAATGCTGATAAAGTTAATACTCATCGATTGCTACGTGCATCTGGATTAAAGTCTGAGATTGAAGGCTTAATTCTTGCAGCGCAAGACCAAATTCTTTTCACTAGGAACTTTCAGGCAAATATTATACATAATAATGTCTTTCTAAAATGCAGGTCCTATGATAAATACCAAGAAACAAGAGACCACCTAATCTCAAGCTGTTCTGTACTTGCCCCAAATGAATAAAAAAATCGTCACGACAGACGAGGCAATATTTACATTGGACAATGTGCAAACACTATGGAAAATCTGTATAAAAACACTGGTCTGAACATCACCCAGCACCGGTTACAGAAATAGAATATGTCACCATTCTATGGGATTACACCATTTACACAGACAGATAAATTGAAGCAAATGGGCTGGATATTAATGTGAAAAACCAGAAAGAGAAAACTTGTCTATTCATTGATATGGCTTGTCTAGTGGATTGTAACATAGCAACCAAGGAATTCAAAAAACTGTCAAAATATAAGGAACTGGAAATTGAAATAGAAAAAATGTGGAAATTGAAAACAAGAATCGTGCCAGTGATAGTAGGTGCACTTGGAATGATAAAAAATGGAAGAAAACAACACATTGAAAGAATCCCTGTAAACGCCAACTTAAGAATATATAAAAATGGTCTTGTTAAGTACAGCCTACATGGTAAGAAGAACTTTGTCTATATAACTCTGGAGATGTTAGGGGAGATAGAAAAAGCATGAAATGGAGCCATAACAACGCATCACAACCTGCTCGCAGACATGGTAGGTAGTGCGACCATAGCGGATATCAAAATATCATGAAAAATCGCAAAATAATAATAATAATAATAATAAACAATTGATATTCCTGTCTCAGGTGGCACTGTGTTAGAACCCACTGAATATAAATCATAACATGATAGAAAATCTGCAACTTTTACGTAAACGAAACAGCATGAAACTGGTATGAACATCACCCAAGCCCGCTTACAAAGACAGGACTGATCACAATATCACGGAACTTTCCAATACCCACAAACAGAGCTCTCAAAGCTAATTGCCCAGACATCGTGATTAAGATTGCAGTCCTTGAATATTGCAATCGATTTTGGAAGACCTTAAAAAACTATCAAAATACAAAAATCTTAAAACGGAAATCTAAATGTGCTAGATAAGAACATCAATAATTCTAGTTGTAATTATATTGATTGGAAAGATCCCAGTATATTTATTGAAGCGATTTCTGGTCGCCCATATTTTCCAGAACTACCAAAGGTTATACAGCTCATACATTGCAAAGATCTTTACCTACATAAAATGTGTGTGATCTTATGTTTTTATTTTTAAAGACCAGTGGAAAATGTGATGAGGCTATTTTGGAGCTTATATCTCTGGTTAGGACTCTGAATAAAATGTGTATCTTTTTAAATCATTTCACCCCAAGCAAGACAGTTTTACTGCCACTGTTGCCCAGAGGGTTACGAAGAGGAAATTGATGAGAAAGAGGGGTAGGTTATAGGGGGTGTCAGGAGGAGGGTAATAAAAGGATGAGAATACCGGTGTAATGGGGGTAAACTGGATGGAGAATAGAGCTTGAGAGAAAGGATGCGAGTTAGTTAGATAGGAGATGACTATTGACCTTACATTTAAATTCCTGGGGGTTGTAGCTGTCGGGGAAACAAGTATACGGAAAGGGAATTCCACAGGCGGGAAGTGCGAGAAAAGAAGCTGTTAGGGTAGAAATTGCGGTTACATTTTATCGGTTTCACTGTAAAAGGGTGGGTCCTAGTTGCTAGTCTAGTAGTTCGTGTAGATTCATACATAGGTGGCACCAGTGAGCTAAGTTCATTGGTGCAGAAGCCATGAAAGTATTTGTAGAAGAGGCACAGGGAAGCCACATTACGCCGATGAGAGAGCGACTGCGGCCGAACTGCCAATCGGTATCAATCACATTCTAGAATCTCCGTTGGATTTTGTCAAGAACTACGAGGTGAATAGCAGTGGCACCCAACCAGATGTGGCAGCAGTATTCAATACACGGGCGGATTGGAGATTTATATCTGTGCAAGATGAATTCAAACGTGTGTGCAACAGAAATAAAAAAAATAACAATATTAATACCAATGAGAAATAGTTAAAGCATAAATGTTTTCCCAACTATCACATAAATAATGACGAGCATTTTTTACTTGGTGCCTGGACTACATAAATTTCGATATGCTATTAGATTGGCACTTAGGTCCCATCCTGTTACCATTAAAATAATTATATTTAACCACCTCTTCTACTCTAACAGTTTCTTTCCTCTCACTTGGTCCTGGGTATGACAGTAAACTGCATCCAGCAGCAAAGCCGCTGAGTGAGAGGCTGTGAGGAGCATGGGACCACCTCTTAAAAACTGTTGTTCCCAGGTCCACCATGACCCAGAGTGTTAGCACTTGTTATGGTTCAAGCTATGGGCAAATAGTTAACCCCCAAACTTTTACTGTATAAAAATAGACTTTTACAAAAATATATATTCATAAAAATAGACTTTCATTAGAAAATATACATTTTTGAATAAAAAACTAGAAGAAATCTAGTTTTCTAAAATAATAAAATAAAACAAAATATATTTTCTCATCAAAGTCTGACTAAAATTTTAAACTATAACTAAGCATTAAAAATACCTTTAAATCCTACCTTTTTGGTATTAAATAACCCACAGTGGTTGATATGCCATTAAACAAAAAAAAATGAAAAGAAAAAGAAATTCCTTTCACTTCCCACCTGGCGAATTTCTTACCCTTCACTTGCTTCCCTGATAGCTGCAATCTTCAAAAGTTTTAACGCAACGTCAATTACCTTATTATTTCTTCCTGAATTCCCAATTCTTATCCTTTCTTTAACCAGCCTGTAACCTTTTTTTTTCTCTCTCTCTGTAGCACTAGTGGAGTTCTCGACTTGCTTGAGATGATATAATTAAAATAATAATAATATATACTCGGTTAATACACCCGGCATGTTTCTCGTAGTTTCTGGTCTTTAGTGATTGGCGGTGTTGACATGCACATGCTTTTTCTTGGTTAATTAAGACAGGCAACAGTAAATATTCGGTTTATTGCCACAGATTTGCTTGTCAGTTGCCTGGCATTAACCAGATGCGAAATTTCCCTAGGGGTTTGGTTATAGTGAATCTCTGTTCGTGATCGGAAATAGTGGGGAATATTTGAAACTTGGAAATCACATCTAGATACACGGAAAAGCGACCTGTGTTTATTTCTAACTGGAACTCCTCCAAGGTTTCCGCGTTGATATTGTCGAAGTATTGTCACCAAACCGTGAATGCTTTGCTGGGATTCATGTGCCTGATGCACCTCTGTCTGGGTATCACATTTTGGTATATTAATCTTCGTATATGTTTCCTCGTGCGTCACTTTTTTGACGTGCTGAGCTCTCCTTCAACAACAACAACAACAACAACAACAACAATAATAATAATATTAATAATAATAATTGAGAAATATGAACGACAAATAGAAATCTTTGTGTCGTATTTGTCTTATATGTAGTCATTGCTGCAACTCATGATTAAAGCTCGAAATATTATATATTTATGGAAGAGAAGCAAGCAGAAAGATAGGGGACTAAAGGAACGTGTATCAGAAAAAGATTGGTGGGAGGTCGGTTTAATACGAGTGGTGGATGAGACAGAGTAGGGTGAAAATCAATTCAGCTCCATTAAATCTTCTGTGCTTGGATTGTTTCCGAGTAAAAAGGGAAAATGTGTTGTCGCCCAACTTTCACTTTAGCGAATAGGAGGACGGGTGACAGGGAGAGGAGAAACAAGAAAATGAACGGATAAAAGGGTGGGTGGGGAGCAAGCCACGTGGTTTTCAGAGCCCAATTATATCCATTCTTTGAGTTGGACTTTCAATCGCTAACTTCCATTCTATTTTTTTTCTTTCCTTTCTTCTTGCCGTCTGCATACTTCACCTTGTCACAGCTTTGCGTCCATTTTTTTAGAATCTTTATTCATGTTTTTTTTTAACTGTGTGCGTGAAAAAATGTTTGAGAATCTAGTTTGTATCGGCTGAAGATTATAGCCAGGAAGAAATTCATTTTAAAAAAAATGTTTAAACGAGGATGTTTTTTTTTAAGAATAAAATCGAGTGATGGATAAGATGATAAAGAAACGAAGTAGAAAAATAAAGAGTTGGACAGAAAATAAGAAAGAGAAATGCAAATTTTGTAAACAATTAAGAAATGATTAAACACAGAGAAGTATAAATATATAAGAAGAAGCTGAAGTAAGAATAATCGAGAAAAAAAAAACAATAAGAATTGGAAAAGACGGAAAGACGAAGAAGGCAAAGAAAACAGAACCTGAAACACAGAAGTCGAGCGAATGAGGAAGAAAATAATAAAAGTAAACGAAGGTAAAACAGAGAAAAATATAAAAAAAATATTCCGATAAAAAGATCATGACGACTAGAAAATTCAGTAGAATTAGCGACATAACAAAAGGATGAAAACACAAAAACGCAACTGAAAAATCAGATGTTCCTGGGTACGACGGTAAACTGCATTCGGCAGCAAGTCCTCCGATTAGGAAATTGTGAAGAGAATGGGACCACCTCTTAATTGCTGTTGGTCCCATGTCTGCTCTGACTCGGAGTGATGGCACCTGTTAGGGTCCCAGCTAAGGGCAAATAGTTAGCCCCCAATCTGGGGTCAAAACATTTCGAAAGTATAAAAATAGACTATAGAAATATATACATAAAAATAGACCTTTATAGAAAAATATGCATTTCTGAAGGAAAGTATTACTAACAATATATTTTAAATACAAAACTAGAAGACATCTTCAGTTTTTTAAAATGAAAATAAAAAATATCCTCACAACCTGACTAAATAAACTTTCTCACTATAACCGAACATTAAAAAAATACCTTAAACCCCCACCTTTTTGGCATTAAATAACCCACAGAGGTGTTGATATGCCATTAAACAAAACTGAAACTCAAACTAAAAATAAATATGAAAATCAAAATCAGATGCAAAACTGTTCGATTTCATGACTTTGCAAACCAAAGAATCTGCAAACCAAATGTGCATGGTTGCGCAGAAAACCTTGTAAAAAGAAACAAAATATCATTTAATAAAGCAGAATAAGCATAGAAATACAAAATACATTAAGATCCAAATAACAAAATATTGTAGTGCAGTGGGTATCGACACGGAACGACAAAGCGGGGAGCAGAGTTCGAACTCCAGTTGAATTCCTTGCATTCACTTGCGTACAAATACCCTAGGGAAAGGTATTAATCCGTCTCTTCCCTCCAGATATGGGTTAAATAATAGGACAGATTGAGTTCTATAGCCTTGGCTGGCAACCAGTCTACCGCAGAAAGCAATGGCAACCTACTGTGGGATAACTTTCTGTCAAGTCTCTTTCTTAGACATGATCGCCCAAAGCGTGTATCACGTATGGCACTTAACTGCCTGACTGAACGATACATTAAAAACATAAATATCTCCAGCATTATCTTCTTCTTCTTTTTCTTCTTCTCCTTCTTCTTCTTCTTTTTCTTCTTCCTTGTAGCTTTTAATAAATATTTTCACTATCTCTCCTAACACCTGTTCTAACATCCATTTACGTAAGCTTGCTAAATAGGTTATGCGTTGTTTTACACTTCCTCTTTTTTCCTCAATCTTTCATGTGAGTATCAAATTTTCCAAGCTCTCTTTCCTCATTATATTTGTACAAAGGAATGTTTCAATTTCAAAATGCGATTTCGCATTCCAGTGTCAAAAACCACCAGCAAAAACTAAAATCGTTATTCTTGAATAATTTCTAAAGAGCATTTTTCTATATAAAAAAAAGAGAAGAATCCACAAAGTTTTAACAAGCTAAAAACATTGAGAGCACAAGAATATTTTCTAGTGTGATTCTTCTTCTTCTATGTGCCCTGTCCTTTCAGGACTTGGGCGACCATGGTTCTTCACGTCTCCCTATTCCTGGTGGCTCTTAGCACACATTCTCCGGTTACACCATCTAGTGGATTAGATCCTTCAAATATGTTATCTGCTGCTTTCCCCTGACTCTTTTTCCCTCTATCTGGCCTGTTAGTATCAGATTCTCCAAGCCGGCATTCCTCATTGCATGTCCCAGGAACTTCAGCTGTCTCTTCTTGATGCTTAGTATTAATTTCCTTTTCATTTCCATCATTCCCAAAACCTCATCATTGCTCACATGCTCGATCCATGATATTCGCAGCATCCTTCTGTAGAACCACATTTCAGTTGCTTCAACTTATTCCTTAGTGAGATATCTCTTATAAAATCAAGCATTTTCTGGTCAGCTTCAATAGCTTAACTGAAATAGTTTAGAATTCATTTTGAAAGTTATTTAGATATATCACTCCTATATAGGAGGACATAACAGTTCAATATTCTTTTCTTTGTTTCTAACGAAAATTTTCTGTTAATACGTTGTTTAACTTTTAGAAGAAATGTTTTATTATCAAAATGCGATTTCTGTCCTTCCTTTGTTAAAAACTTTCCAGATATTTAAATTATTTGAATAGTTTCTTGAATGGTAAATCATTTGAACATGAAACGAAATGTTTCAACTATGTTACTCGCATATTTAGCTGTGCCATATCTTCGTGAATAGGGCTTTTAGGCCTAGTTTAAGAAAAATAAAAATTGTCTGTCTTGTGAAAACGTGATGTGATGAGAAAAATAGACTTGATTTCCAGACTCAACATGAAAAAATAGCCCAGAAACATGTGCTCATTATTCAACAATATTTAGGTAAAAGAAAAATTTTCAACTCGTTGTATTGGTTACGTTACGGAATAAACTTTAACTCTGTGGTATTCCCCTAAAATAAAGTTTCAGTGGTTTAAAATGCTGAAGAATACATCATCCTCTAACGTATTTATTAAATGGAAACTAGAGTCTTAGAGTCTTTCGACAGTTAGGGACATTTTCATTGAATATGTGAGTTAATATTCAAATGAAGCATATCCTATTTACCAAAATGGTAAATGACATTCGATTTTCTTATACCAATTGTCCAAGAAGCTTACTGAACATATTTTCTTGGTGACACATACTAAGAATTTAGAATTTTCCCTGCCGTTGGGTTGCTTGATGATCTTTCCGATGAATAGGTAATAATATTAGTAATACTAATACTTTCCGGGTAATAATACTGATGAATGCCTTGTGAAGTTCGTTTAGCTTCAAGTATATAAAATTTGTCTCAAATCTGATTAGATTTTAAATGAGATAATATTCCGCAAATAAAGATTCAGAAAGTACATTTTATATTTGTAAGATTTTTTAAGAAAGAGAATTAGATTGCGATGAAAGACGAAAGGCACTAATAATCAATTTTAGCAATAAAAAAATAAAATAAATAAAACAAACTATTTCCAGTAAATTAAAATTCTATTTTGCTATACAGCAAAGTAATTATATTTTGCTATACAGTAAAGTAATTCTATTTTACTATACAGTAAAGTAATTTGCTTATTTAAGCACTTACCTTGAATATAAAACTTAAATGAAAGCTTCAAGAAAGATTTTTCATTTTTTAAAATTAATTTTAAACCTTATGTATTGTGTTTTATGTGAATGTCTCTATTATGTTTAATCATGACCGTTCTAAACATCGTATTTTGGCTTTAACCAAAATTTAATAAAATGTAATTTTAATAACGTCCTTGTAACATCCCTTTATGGCTCATGTGAGCCTAAAGCTTAGAACCAACTTAATAAAAAATTATTCAACACTGAATATTAAAGCCAAAATACGATGTTTAG
>JBBBDQ010001618.1:722500-750000 GCA_037127315.1 Ascarosepion bandense | reverse complement strand
TCCACTACCCGCAGAATGCCCCTTGCGGCCCCTCTACCCGCAGAATGCCCCTTGCGGCCCCTCTACCCGCAGAATGCAACTTGTGCCCCGCACCGAACATGTTAAACGTACAATAAATGGTATTTTAAACATAATAACATACATGCAGATATTCCGTGATCACAAAAAAACAAAACAAAACAAAAAAAACAAGAAATCGCAGAATTAGTGTTTTGAAGCTATACATTACGAAAGTTTTCACAATTTTAAGCGACTTTTTGGTGATTTCCTAGCTATTTTTATAGCCATTTCAGTCGTTTTGGCTCTCAATCTTCTACAAGCGATTTCAAAGAATTTTCAAAAAATTTAAACCCAAATTTCAAAAGCATTTTGTTACATGAAGTTTGATATACTCTCAAAAATTAGACTTCAGGCGTTTATTTAAAATGGAGAGGGGGTGTCATAAAGTGTTCGTATAGAGGGGGAACATATCTGTAATCTATTTCTCTCTCAAATTCAAATTCATTCTTTTTAATTGCAAATGATTTGCGGCCACCTCTAGTCTTCCAGCAAAGATTATATATATATATATATATATAGAGAGAGAGAGAGAGAGAGATAGAGAGAGAGACAGACAGACAGTGACAGAGAAACAGAGAGATAGATAGACGGGTTGATGGATGTCTATTGCAACATGCAAGTATGCTAGTAATTTTCCATTTAATCCTAATAATTATTTTGTTAACTTTTTTTTCATTACAGTAAATCTGCGGAGCCAAGGGGCCTTGCGGCTTCCCGAGGTTATGCAGCCCCGAGGGAACTTTCAGCCCCCTCCCCGCAATTGCAGAGTCTGCAGAGTCCTAAGCACGGCCCTGCCGGGCAGTCAGTACTGCTTTCAGTTGAAATTTATAAAATATTTCTCTTAAAATTTAGGAAAACAGGTTTATAATGTCCAATAGTTGTTATCGTTCTTTCCAGTATTGATGTGAGATTTTCCTTCCTAGTAAAGTTAGTATAATGTGTGACGTTCCAAAGTTAATAAAGAAGGGCGTCTCTTTAAAGAGTCGAATGCACGTAAAACATGAGGGACCAAGGAAAATCAAACAATACAGAAATAAAGATACCAGAATTTATTTCTTCTTTTTTTGCCATATCGCATTCTCTGACAAATATTTAATAAAAGTGAAACACACACACACACACACACATATATATATATATTTTTTTTTTCTAAACATATACTGTTAAATATAACAGACAATGAATGTCTATTACGTTTAATCATGAGCCGTTCTAAACCTTGTATTTTGGCTTTAATTTCAGGTGAAAATGAAGACAAAAATTGTCCAATGTTTCGATACTTTCTTTTTTTATTATGCTGGTTCTAACCTTTCGGCTCACATGAGCCATCTTCAGAGAGGTTACAGGGACGTTAACAAAAAGACATCCACCATCAAATATGATTTTATCTTGTGTTGACATAAAACATTGCTAAGCAACGATAATAGTCCCCGAATAGCAGACGCAGTTCGTAAATTTGTAATGCGGTTCTATGACGCCACTCCGAATGAGAGACCGAACTGTAAAGATAATCATATGTCTAAATGCAATGTAATGTGTTATGACCAGATTGAAATGTGATTTTATTAAGGTTGTGTTGTTTTGAATTTATTGTATATGGACTCCAATATCAGAAGTTTCTTTTAATGTGTGTATGAGTGAGCATTATTGTGTTATTGACTTTCCTTGATTTCAAACATACGCACCGTAGTGGGACCGCTAGAGGGTGTCGTCAGTGATGTCATCGCGAGGATCACTAGGGGGTTTCGGGTCTTTCAACATCATACCCCCACTCACCGCGCCGACCCAACTAGACATGATCAGTTTCTAGTCCACCCTCGATAAGCACTTTCAGACACTGGAAAAATTACGTTTGGCCCCAGTACGAAACCTTGCAAATGATTCTGATTGGCGACAGTCAGAGCCACTTTCCATTTAAAGGCGAACCGTTCATGAGCTCGTCCGAAAATATGAAACAATTTACCTATTGTACGGCTATTAAAAAAGAAGGAAAAATTCGACTATGAATTAATCACGATACATTAATTTAAACTTAAAAATCTGTCTAATCTACATGGCTATGTTTTTCTAAGAAATGTTGTTTAATTGAACTCTGATCAGAAAGGTGACAGGTAAGTCTACGGGAGAGCATGCTTGTAGTAAAAATCTGTAGTGGGCTTATTATAAGTATCAGAGATACAATCTCTGACGGTCATGCAAATTGATACATTACATTGGTTTTATGTAGAGGATTTAGTTGTGTAGTTGTAGGTTTATTAGAGACTATGAGGTCAATTGTGGTAAATTTTTTATAGTATATGATGAGATAAATTTGATTATTGTTTGTAATTATTATGCATTGGGTTGCAATAGTACAAGTAATTTTGTTATTTTGATGTACACTATTATCATTAATATTACCCATTATATATATATATATATATATATATATATATAGATAGATAGATAGATAGACAGATAGATAGATATTGCTATATTTAGCAGTATATATTTAGAAAATAATCTGCTGCCTCGATACACTATAAATATATATGTACACACACACACACACACATATATATATATATATATATATATATATATATATATATATATATATACTAGCCCTGCGTTGCTCGGATGTAATGAAAGCTTTAAAACTAATCCATGGTCCTGGAGCTCAGACTCTTTGGACGTTGGCACGTAAAAGCAATAGTTGTTTCCAGTTAAAGCGAAACCGTAGACTGAAAGAAAAATGAATGGATGTAAGTCAAATTTTGATTTCCTGGTATCAATATCAAATAAGTTTTTTTCGTCGTAAACTGAAATTTGAAGGCTAAATAAGTCCTCTGAGTAAATGGTATCATGGTTGAGACTAAGAACTACAATTATACCTACTTAGAGCCAAATCCGAAGCAAAAACAAAAATAAAAGGGCTGAATAAAATACAGACATACAGGCAGATAAACAGACACACACACAAACATCTTGCCTTTTATATATATATATTATCGATTTTTTATACTATTGTAAGAACTGCAACCTTGAACCTTCTGAATATTGTCTCTTATGTCATTGTCTATGAGTGTATCAAATTTGGTAAAAATCGGACCACTCCTTCTATAACCCTATCTTTTCGATTATCAATTTTCGATATTTATCAGGGGTAACTCGACACAAAACCTAGCTAAGAACACACGCAGATTCTTATAGTATAACTGTGTAAATTTTCAAGAAAATCGGTTCAGC
This sequence comes from Ascarosepion bandense, assembly GCA_037127315.1. Lineage (NCBI taxonomy): Eukaryota > Metazoa > Mollusca > Cephalopoda > Sepiida > Sepiidae > Ascarosepion > Ascarosepion bandense. The sequence goes on along the minus strand of JBBBDQ010001618.1, from coordinate 746,712 downwards.
CGTTTTGGAGTCTATAGGTAACGGACACACACTCACACACACAGACAGACACACAGACAGAGAAAAAGTTCCATTTATAAATAAGTTTATATGTATATATATATATATATATATATATATATGTATATATATATATAATATGTGCGTGAGAAAGAGAGAGAGAGGAGAGAGAAGAGAGAGACAGGAGAGAGAATAGAGAGTGAGCGGGGGAAATATTTATCTACATAAGGCATAGCAATATCAAGATGTAATTTTTGGGCACCCTGGGTTAATGGTAATGATGTTTCAGCCCCGAATCCATACAAGAACTCAGGGTCATCATCTGACGTATGCTTTATCGGGAAGCATGATGAGACTTTCACTGCATCAGTTGTATGAAATTATATATAAAATATTTTCAGAACAAATATTTTGTTCGTCTATCTTAGAGTATATATACATAGAATATATATATACATAGAATATATGTATATATATATATATATATATATATATATATAAAAGAAGAAAGAAAGAAAGAAAGAAAAGAGAAATTGTGGTAAAGAAAGAAAGAAAATAGGAACACAGAGAGAGGGAGAGAGAGAGAGAGAGATCTTAGTCACGCTCTCTTTCGTTTCTTTTCTTTTTTTTTTTAAAAGATAACAAGCTGCTTCTTATGTCACGTATTGGATCTAATGTTTTCTCTGCTCGCGAGATATATTCAGCAGCGCGTATGCTTTGTTCAATCAGCTGTGTAGTCATTTTGTGAAAATGTCTTTCTCAACATCTCACGTGACCCCCAAAAGTGATGATACGAAATAATCTGACGTTATTCCTATTCTACCGAATAGCAATTATGTCTCCTCAATTTCTTTTCTGTAACGCATAAAGATTACACAGAAATAAAATATTTAGCCCCAGCTCTTTTGCATGAACACATCTGGCCACACACACACACACACACACACACACACATATATATATATATATATGTATATATATATATATGTATACATAACGATGTGATTATAGTAATGCCAGTCGATGTTCGCTGTAAAATATAATCGTGATTTACATCGGCACATATGTATACGCGTATGTTTATATATATATAAACACTATATACATCTACATACATATGTAAACATTATATATATATATATATATATATGTATATATATATATATATATATATATAAAGAGAGAGAGAGAGTGAGAGAAAGTGAACGAGCGAGACGGGTTGATAGATGTTTGTTTCAACACAAGTATGATAATAATTTTCTAGTTAATCGTAATAATTATTTTGTTAATTTTTTTCATTATAATAGATCTGCGGAGCCATGTCACCTTGCTCTACATCTATTTGTTTATGAAGGTCTGCCTCTTTCTACTGAACGGCCATAGCTCAGAGGTAGAATCGCCGACTGACGCCAATTCGGTCGGGTTTCAATCCTGGGTAAAAAAGCAATCAGCTGTCTAACAGTACTGATGAGCTGTGATACAGCCAAACAAATCTGTCTGCGGATGACTATTTACGCTCTCACACCCTGATTGAGCACTCTGGAAGAATAGTAGACTTTGAAAAAAATTAGCTACTGTAACATATACGCATCGTTCAGTCAGCAATGAATTAGAACACTCTCAGCTATTGTGCATATATAATGATAATATACACGCTAAAAAGTCTGCCTTCTTCTACTGAGCGCCCATAACCCCGAGGTAGAATCACCGACTGACGCCAATTCGGTCGGGTTTCAATCCTGGGCTAAAAGCAATCGGAGTCTAACCGTGCTGATGAGCTGTGATACATCGAAACAGATCTGTCTGCGGATGACTATAATATATATATATATGAGTATGTATATTAATTGGAGTAGATAAACTGAACTATCGCCCGGTTCACATTCCACCCACGTCTATTGAACAGGTGAAGAGGCTCATCCCTTGTTCCCTGTTTAGGATGTGGTTTCCGGCTTTCTCTTTTCCAATCTTCTCACTTTGTTTTTTTTTCAATTGGAGTAGATAGATCTATCTATCGCCCGGTTCACACTCCACCCACGTCTATTGAACCGGTGAAGAGGCTCATCCCTTGTTCCCTGTTTAGGATGTGGTTTCCGGCTCTCTTTTCCAATCTTTTCACTATGACGTAGCCTCCTGCACATCCGTGGCGTTACCACCTTGCTCGGGGTGATACGATTAAAAAAAATATATATATATATTTGTGTGTGTGTGTGTGTGTGTGTGTGTACATATTTTTTCTTATGCATAGACATATATATGTGTGTATATTTTTTATGTGTGCATGGTCTTGGGTCTATTTTTGTGTATTTATGCCTATAGCTATCTATATATAGATCCATGTATGTGGCTGTATTCTGTTTATGATGCTTTGCTGTTTTTTATATTGCGTACAGATTTTGTTTTTTGCGTGTGAATTTGCGTGTGTATATACTTGATTATATTAATTTCTATGTACTGGAATATGACTTCGTTTATTTGGATCCTATTTTATCTTCTGAAATCAGTCTTAAATGTACCCAAAATATATAGTTTTCATAGACGTTTCTTAACCTGGCTCTAAATTTAACGGATAAATTGACACGTCACTAAAAACAAGATTTAAAAATTTTATGCATGTATATTTATACGTGTGTATATATATGTACATATACGAGTATATACATGTATGTGTGTATATACTTGTCTGTCCATATGTGGGTATCTATGTATTTGTACATATGTGTGTCTATCTTTCTCCGTCGTTTCATATTTGAATAACTTTGTAATAATCTAAAAGCAATGCTTAGTTGAACTTAGAAATTAAAATGCTGAGTCACTAACATTAGTTCTTTATGATTTTTTTAAATGAATTTTAATTTTTATTGTAAAGTGAAACTAATAATCAGTTAGTAATACTGATCTCGAATTTAATCAAACACTATTACCTCAATAATTTGTTTTAGAGTCTGTTCTTATATTCTTCAAATTAGAAATTGCTTGTATTTTGGTTTGTCACCACAAATTATATTACAATGCCTCCCTCCTTGAAGGATGTGACTAGTTTTGAACCTTTTAAAACACCTTTTCAACAAGAGGTTATCACCATCACTTGATAAGACACAAAAAATAGCTAGTTTTGTAGTGATATCTTAACATATATATGTTATGAATTAATATATATATATATATATTAGTCATCTGCATACAAGCATTTTTCGGTGTATCACAGCTCATCAGTGTGGCCTGACACATCCACTTGCTTCTGGTCGAGATCGAAACTCGACGGATTTTGGTGACAGTCGGAGTCGCTACCCCCTAAGCCATAGGCGCATAGAATCAAAGAACGGACATTTTAACGTGTTGTATATAAGCAGTGTTTACACACGCCAGTTACCGAAGGAATTCAATTCATTCCTGAAGAATATATATATATATATATATATATATATATATATATATATATATATATTATGGATGGATGTGCGTTGTGGTGCGGTGGATGTCGTTTTGGAATGGGAAATTGGTGAGCCGAGTTCCAATTTCAGTCGAACACTCTGCATTCACTTGCGCACTGGTAACCTTGGGAAAGGTATTAATCCTACCATTCCTTCCAATTATGGGTTAAATAACTGTGGTCTGCTGTTCATGCGATCTGTGGCGAACTTCTGCACCGATTGTTTGTTATCAGCAGTTCCAAAAAGTGTGGATGGTGCTACACAAGCCTTCACCACTCAAAACTATTCTTTGTGTGGCAGTCTGTGTTAGGCACTCATACGCCGAAATCAACAATATCTAAATGTGGTATGTGTGAACAAAGTAAGAATATGATAGGTAAAATATCTATATCTTTATTATTGACTAATGGTATATGTATAGATATTTATATAAATTATTAAGCATAGAAATGACACAAGGCAACATTTATGGAGAACCCAATTATAATTAAAGAGAGAGCGTATTAGTAACAAGATAGATATGAAAAAAAGGAAATAATAATAACTGTGTACAACCTGACATAAAACGACTACTATTAAAACCTATCCTTCAGTATTTGTCTATACTTCTGAGATGAGAGGGTATTTATACTATTTACATTTTTCGGACGATTGTCCTCATCTTTATTGCCATTATTACAAGGTTTTGGTATTTGTACGCTCTGGCCTTCTTCAGGTGTTAAGAATTTTGAACTGAAATCGTTGTTACTATCACTGGGCTATATCATTCGCATTCCATGTGCTATGACACTTCTGGTAGCCATGTACTTTTTTCCATTTAATTCAACCCTCTAAGTTATTTGTTCACTACTGCTGTAGCCTGGTATTGAACTCACAACTACAGCAGTGGAAATAATGACAATAAAGATGAAGACAATAGTCCGAACAATGTAATAGTGCAATTAAAACCTATTAATAAATTATGATAAATGTACAAGTTTGATAAAATGGTAGCGAGAATCTCATAGCACTATATCAAAGGTTGATAAGCCTTAAACATAAACTGATCAATCAATCAATCGTAGTATTATATTGATCATTTCAATTTAAATGCATATTTCGCCCGATATGAACAGACCGACTTTAATAGATTTCAAAATTAAAATATTTAAACAAAAGTTTAAGTTAATGTCTTTCTTAAATTATCCTCATTTCAGCATTCATATAATCATGTGTGAGTCTGTGTATACGGAGGTTTGTGTGTATGGGATGCGTTTGAGTATACCGGTGTGTGTAGGTGGGTTTACGTCTCTCTCTCTCTTTCTCTCTATATATATATATATATATATATATATATATATATTGAGAGAGAGAGAGAGAGAGAGAGAGAGAGAGAGAGAGTTTCAATCCTGGGTTAGGAAGCGACCGAAGGCTAAGCCGTACTGATGAGCTGCAATACAGCGAAACAGATCTGTCTGCGGATGACTATAGTATATATATATATATATATATGTATATATATATATATATATATATATATATATATATATATATAGGTAATATGTAACGTGTGTTGCCTTCCCTTTACAAATATGGAAACGGCTATTGCTCAGCATATAGAGAATATAGCATGTGCCAAGTTCTATAAGAAAGAGTGGTTCAAAATTATACATAGAGGTGGTTAGAATAAGCATTTAAAGAATTTGGAATCAGTCTATATATCATTACGGAACAATTCTCTCTGTCGGCAGAAGGATTTTGTAAAGTTTCTGAATTTGTTGAAGGATATTTTATTTTAATTGTAACATCGCTAATTATTTACACGGGATTTCCCCTCCCCTCCTTATAAGTATATATATTTATATGTATATTTATTATCGCAGAAAGGAATGGAAAACCTATCGCGTGAAAATCTCCTGCCAAGTCACGTATCACGTATGGCACTTATCTAACTGACTGTTCACTATCTATGAAATTTTTATTATTGTATACAATAACATTTAATTGTTACTGCAATAATTGCATCAGTAAATATCATTGTATGTGTAATCCCAAATTAATATTATCTTTACTGTTCATCTCCTTTGGGACTGTGAATATATATATATATATATATAGTCATCCGCAGAGAGGTCTGTTTCGCTGTATCACAGCTCATCAGGACGGTCAATAGTTCAAAACTGTTTTAAGGTATATATATATATATATATATATATATATATATATAGTGCATCGAGGCAGCATGTTTGTGTGTGTGTGTCTGTGTGTCTGTGTGTCTGTGTGTGTCTGTGTGTGTTTGTGTGTGCGTCTGTGTGTGTGTGATTTAAATAGTTAATCTATAAATATTTCATTTTAATATAAAATACAAAAGTGAACACTGGTCAAAACTTAGCAGAATCATTCTGTTCCATACTTGAACAGAATTCGTGGGGCCATTACTGAAAGACTCCGTTCAAGTATGACCCTCGCTGTTCAGTGCTGACCTCAGTGTCCATTTTTATATTTCAATACGCTTTATCCCTGATATTGAGCATACGTTAATTTATGTTTTATTATATATATATATATATATATATATATATATATATATATATATATAAATGTGCAAAAGTATTAGGACAGGGGTGATTTTCCTAAAATCCTCATTGAAATTCAAATACAGGGTGAAAAGCTAAATAAATTGCTAATAATTAGTGACTAGGTAAAAGAAATGTATTAAAAAGAATTTATATTTAATTTTTCCTATTTTCTACTAAACAATTTTTAAAACTACTCTTTATTTTATTATCTTTTTAAATGATTAATTTTTTCTTATTCCCCCATCTCGAATTAATAAATCTAATATTAATTTGCAAGACACACTTTGGGAACAAATACAAACTGCTTGGCAGGAGATACAATTAGATACATTGAAGAAGCTTATGATGTCAATGCCTGACAGAATGACGGCTGTGATCAAAGGAAAGTGCTATTATGCTAAATATTAAATTTATTTTGTAACAAGTATTTTTTTTTGTTAAAGCATTTGTTGAGTAAATGAAATAAAATTGCATTAATTAAATTGTTTATTGTCTGTCAATATGCCTCATAAAAAATAAAATAGTTCTTGTCCTAATACTTTTGCACTGTACTATATATATATATATATATATATATATGTGTGTATGTGTGTGTGTGTGTGAAACGAAGATTAACGAAATGGTTTTTAAACAACTTACAATTTGAAATGATTTGATTGAACATTATTTTTTATCGATAATCGTATTTAAGTTGACATTACGATACATTTCAGAGCAGAAACATGTGTTATATAGGCTTGATTTGACTTCGTTTAGACTGTTGGTCATTTGTGGCTGAGAGGTCTCAGACGCGCCAGATCAGTTGGTGGCTTGGCCTATATGGATAGGGTTTGCAGTTTTGAATCCTGCCGAATAAGACATTTTCGTAACAAAAATCTATCGTAAATAATCAGGCTAGTATATATAATTATATATACACTGCTTGATTATAAACAGAATATCTACTTAAATAATAGTATTGATTAGAAATAATGTTCATATATATATATATATATATATATATATATATATATGGCGAACCATTACACCACGCCGAGGTGCCCATATATATATATATATATATATATATATATATATATATATATATATAGTATTAAAAAAGGATTAATTCAAAGATGTTGAATGGTCATTTCGATATGAATTCTAAATTTTTCTATAATTTTTTTAATATTTAAAAAAAAAATTTTTAATTTTAATTTTAATTTTTTTTCTATTTTTTTTTATGTATATGTGTTTGTGTGTGGATGTGCATATTTGTATATATATGTATGTATATGTATATATGTATTTATGTATGTGGGCTATATGTAATTTTGAAAAAAATATTTTAGCTATTTAAATGCTCCTTTTCATAATATTCATTAATATGTATGTGTGTGAGTGCATATGGAATATGTATATATATATATGTGTGTGTGTGTGTATATATGTGTGCATGTATGTGTACACATGTATATTATGTGTATATGAATTTTTTGTATATAGGTGTGTACAAACATATATATGTGTGTATGCGCATGTATATGTATATAAGTGTGTAATAAATTGAATGTATGTGTGTATGTGTATGTATATATGTATTCTTATTCGTAGAATTGTGTGTGTATATATATGTATGTATGTGTGTACTTCTATAGGTATGTATATAATAATTGTAATTAATTTTTTTTTTTACCTAGTGTTGTCTTTATTTAGTTTAATTTCAAATGACCTAATTTTTAAAAAAATAATTTTATTTTAAATCCTATATCTTTTTATTCCCTTTTATTAATAATTATGCCTTTTTAAGTAAAGGCCTTTTTCTAATACTTCAACGTTTTGGGGAAATTAGGTTTTTGAATTTGTCCAGCGTCTGTAATATTTAAAAAAAATTTTTTTCTTTAGTTTCTTTCTTTTTCCCTCCCTTCCTTCTTTTATCTCTCTTACCACCTTTTTTCCGTGTTGCTTAAACTGACGTCGATTTAACACGGCTGTCTGTTAATTTTTAGTTACATTCTCCCTTTTTTTCGCGAACCCAGACGATGTCAATTTTTTTTCCTTTTTTTTCCTTTTCTCATTTATTTGATTTTATTCTATCTTTTTCTTTTTCTTTTTCATTTTCTTTTTCTTTTTCTTTCCCTTTATTTTTATTTTTATTTTATTTTATTTTATTTTATTTTATTATTTATTTTTTAATTTCTTTGCAATCTATTTAAAAAGGAAAAGTAGACTATTTTTTCTCCAGTTTCTGAAAGGTTTTTTCGGTTGCTGAGGTGATGTGTCGTTCCCCGTGGGGATCTTCATATCGAAATGGCCATTCAACATCTTTGAATTAATCCTTTTTTAATATATATTTGCTCTGTAATATTTTATTACATGGAGCTCTCTTCATGTATCTTATTTAATATTAAAATAAATTTTTAATATTAATTAGGATCGGGTTTTTTGGAATTTACCTTCCTGCTTTTTTCCCTTGGATTGAAGTATCTGAATTAAAATATATATATATATATATGGCACCTCGGCGTGGTGTAATGGTTAGAAAACTCGTCTCGCTAGAATCATTATATCTGAGTAATGAATACGATCCTCACTGGGTACCCTCTACTTTCGGCTGCGTGTTACGTCTAAGCTACACTTAGAAAATCACCTTACTCCAGGTTTGGGGGCTAGGTGCAGGGATAACAAACCTGCCCCATAAAATTTAGTTTGTTACGAAAAGAGCAAAAACTCTTCTCTAAGAGAAAACTATATATATATATATATATATATATATATAATCATCATTTCAGTCTATGCAAGGCAGTACTGTCACAGGGGCTTTCATGAGAGGAGAATAAGAAGAAAGTTATAGGAGGCGTCAGAGAATGTGTAAAAGAAGAATGGGAACACTGGTGTTAAGGGAGCTGCATGAGAGTAGAGTGGAAAGGGAAAATATTATGATTCAAGGGTTGTCAGGGCAAGGATGCGAGTCAAGGAGATAGGAGATGGCAATTAACATTGCGTTCAAAGTCTTGGAGATTATAGCTGTCAGGAAAACAAGTCTACGTAAGGGAATTCCCTAGGCTGAAAGTGCGAGAAAAGAAGCTGGAGGAATAAAAGTTGCGGTTATATTTTATTAGTTTCACTGTAAAAAGGTGGGGCCTAGTTGCTAATCTAGTAACTCGAGTAAATTTATGCAGAGGAGCACCAGGGAGCTAAGCTTATCGGAGCAGAAGCCGTGGATATTTGTGTAGAAGAGACAGAAAGAAGCCACATTACGTCGATGAGAATGTGACTCGAGTTGAGCTACCACGTCAGGATCGATTACATTGCAGATTCTCCGTTGGACTTTTGTCAAGAACCCACAGATAAATAGCAGGGGCACCCGACCAGATGTGATAGCGGATGTTAGGTTTATATATATGCAAGATGGATTCAAACGAGAAAGACTTCCTGGCTCTACACAGTGAACCAAACTTTCTAGCAGCAGATTTAGTTATGGATTCAATTTCATCATTCTACTTGAGGTTGGCTGCGAGAGTTAGGCTAAGGAGGCGCAGTGTTTTGCTTTCAGGGAAACTAGCCTGATTCATGTTGATGGGGGGGTAAGAGCGATTGTCAGTGGTTGTTGAAGGATAGCAGCTTCGTTTTAGAAGCATTAAAATTGCCATTTGTTACCAGAGTCCGCCATAGTTTGGAGGTCTTTTTCAAGTTCTGCAGAAAGGATATGTGTGTGTGTGTGTGTGTGTGTGTGTGTGTGTGAGTACACTGGGGTTACCATTTTCCGCCGGTTTGGCTGTTTAAATCGAATAGATCTTCGGCAGATGATCGCATTCAGTCTCGTCCCTCCTTCTCGACCATATCGCATTACGTGACCCTACAGAAAGAGGAACTCCAGAGAGCTTTGCTCTTGGGATGACTTGGACACGCAACCCCTCTACCACGACAAGGAACAACCATATTTCACAAGGGATCTCTGAGATAGACTGACAAATCCAACATCCCGATCCAATTAGGTTTACCAGACCTCATCTGTCTCAGTCCCCATTGAGCGGTAAAAGGGTGGACTTTGTCGCGCAAAGTTATCCACCAAAATCAAATTCATGCGAATAGCGTCGTCTAAATCTTTTTGATATACAGTCATCTCCTCTACCGTCATCAGGGGCAAAATGGGAATAGTGGGTGACGATTCCAATGGGAATAATGGATGACGATTCCGATGTTCGGATATGAGCGGGTGCCGATTACGACTTACACACACACATACACACACACACACACACATATATATATATATATATATATATATATATATATATATAATTGAAACCGTTGATGAGAAATTATTCAAATTGAATGATACTTTTTTCCAATATTTTAATGAACTAAATAAATTCAAAAATTGGAAAAAAATATAGAAAAAACAATGTTTCTCAATTTTATTCTATATTTAGTTAGACAATATTCATTAAAATATTTGAACGATTTTTTGTGAAATTTAAAACAAACTGATTTGTTAAATAATTTCCTTACCCACTATATATATATATATATACTATTTAAACAGTTCTTATTCTTTGTAAGTGGATAGATCATAAAAATCTTTTAACTTTAACCATTAATCTTGTCTGGAAAACAATTGAGACTGAATTTATTGTCATTTGATGGGTGAGTTCATTTTGAGTACACCATGTATATGTGCGTGTATGTGTATGTGTGTTTGCTCTTGCTTTTGTTTATGCATATAGTGTGACATATAGATTTCGAAGTAATGTATTGCAATGTAATGATGTGCATATATATAATTTTTAATGTAATAAATACTTGCTACTATATGTTTTTCAATAAGCGGTCTAACGAACACCAGGTCAGACGTGGTTTTTCATACAAAGGATTAGGTGTAGATTGGAACTCTGTTAGACATCACATTTTTTATTAAGACTCTCGAATGCTCATACCGGTAGATATAATTGAAACTGTACAAAAATCCGGGATGTCTACACACACATGAGTATCCAATAAAGATAATGTTTCCAGTAATAAGGAATCTCTCTCTATCTCTCTCTCTCTCTCTCTCTCTCTCTATATATATATATATATATATATAACTGTAATTCGCCAGAAAATAATGATCGACAACAGTAAAGTTGGACGATATCGATTTTTAGGCAATCAGTTTTTGTAAATATGATACATGATATAAGAGGATAGCGCATTAATAACAATTAAAATAAATAAATAAATAAATAAACTTGTTCATTTTTACAATCAAGTCTGATGAAGAGGTGTTTATTTCCGCGAGACTCAAAGTAGAAACAGGCATAAATAAATTTCAACTTCTATAATATATATATATATATATATATATATATATGTTTATGTGTGTATACCCACATGTATATATATTTACTATATATATATATTTACTATATATATATATATATATATATATATATATATATGTGTGTGTGTGTGTGTGTGTGTGTGTGTGTGTGTGTGTGTATCTATATTATGCTGAATATCTTAGACCAAGATTTCCTTACTTCTACCGAAGTGTAAAGTACTCTGCTTATCATCTTTGTACAATTATTTAAAAAAATCTCCTGTTTTAGAACAATATGTTGCCAGCAATCTTGAGATGAAAAAGTACCTAATGTCAAAGACACTTAAGCATCGTCAGTAGACTTTGTCAAAATTGGCCAAATATTTCTGCTTCACGGCTGCGCCATTTCCTCTACGCGAGGAAAAAATGGTGGTTAAAACCAAAAATAAAAATGATAAATAATTTCGAAAGAAATAGAAAAAAAAATCCGTTTCTTTCTGTTGGTAAAAGACAAAGAAAGGAAAAGAGATGAAAAATACGGTAAAGATAAAACGAAATTAAAAACAATAATAAAAAATGTAGGAAAGTATTAAAAAAGTTTATGGGAAATATTTAGAAAGATACAAACCAAAAAATATCTAAGACTTGAATCGAGATGATGAAATGAAGACGAAAAAGAAAAAAAACAAAAAAAAAACACCTCAACATACACTACGCATGCGCATATCGGTAAGGGAGAAAAACATGGACGTGTTGAAGACACATATACACTCCAACGAACAAGCAGGTTAAAATTAGCCAACGTATATAAATCCATGCGTAACCATACAAAATTAACACCTGCATATGCGCACATTTACAATGCTACAAAACGCTTGCTATTGGAATAGATATGCAATTGTAATTATAAAACTTAGGTAAATATACTTTATTGTGTAATAAAATGCACATTTAATAGCATTCATATATAACTATTGTAAACGTATTGTAATATAACTTAACATATAATTGTTATACAGAAATAAATCTATTGTAAAATAAATCATGGAATATTAAATATTTTAACAGAAATAAATACAGAGATTTCATCTTCTCGACAGTTAAATTAAAATTGAAAATACAACTGATTAAGAAAAAAAAAACTTGTTCATACCGTAGCCACACACTATGCAGCGTCATTTCCATTAATAGACGCATACTTGCAACGTCTTTTGGGAGACACTCTTGAAATCTTGTAATTTTAGTGTTGAAGAGTAAACGTCGCAAGAGGCGATCTGGAAAATACGGTGGTTGACGGATCTGGGGAATACCGTGCGTCGCCAAAAAACTATATTCACTGATGGAATCTATGTGGTGTGGAGAGCCGACCACACTCTTCTCCTTCCACACACTGATATAAACCGCAAAATTTAGCGATAACGTTATAACATATTGTATATGAGTGACATTTGAGCAAGGTTCATATGTGCGAAGCGGCTTTAAAATGTGTACCTAAGCTCCATTACAATAACAACAGTCGCGAAATATATATATATATATATATATATATATATATATATATATAAAATTATGCATTTAAAATACGAGGTCTAGTAATATATATATATATACATATATATATATATATATATATATAAAATTATGCATTTAAAATACGAGGTCTAGTAATATATATTTATATATATATATATATATATATATATATATATATATATATATATATATATATATATATATATATATATATTATAACTAGACCCCGTATTTTAAATGCATAATTAAAAAAACAAACAAAATCTTTATACAATTATAACTGGTCTATCTATATCGTCAAAGGCAAGTGTTAATAAGTTATAAAGTGAAATGTAAAGAAACAAAAGATTTCAAAAAGTAAAAGATTTCGAAAGTTAAAGAAACATATCATATATATATATATATATATATATATATATATATACATATATATATCATATCATATATATATATATATATATCATATCATATATATATATATATATATATATATATAAAGTTAAAGAAACATATCATATATATATATATATATATATATATATATAACTAGACCTCGTATTTTAAGTGCATAATTAAAAAAACAAACAAACTAAATCTTTATACAATTATAACTGGTCTATCTATATCGTCAAAGACAAGTGTTAATAAGTTATAAAAGTGAAATGTAAAGAAACAAAAGATTTCAAACATTAAATTGAGATTCAATAAAGCAGAGAAACAGAATTCACCAATTTTAAATGGAAACCAATGAAACATTTCAGTTCTAGACAGTCAGTAGTACCTTTGCTTCAATGATTACTCTTCGCATTGTATAAACTGATTTTGCTTTATATATTTTCATGTAAAAATAATTTATCTGTTTAATGTAATAGTGGCTCCATCTCTCGAAAGAAAAAGAAACATATCAACAGAACAAGAAAAACGACTCTGGAGTCTATCTTGAGATCAATTTGAAGTAAGATACTAGTTAATAAACAAAGGCATCTGAGTACCTGTCAAGAAAGGCTTGGACGAATGAGACTTTAGTCTAAAAATGTATTAATTAAATAGTAAATTTTGAAAGGGCAATACATTTTGTTTGAGTTTATTTATATGCAGATGGTGTTTATACTTTTTCTTCTTTTTTTAAAGTTACTTTTAAGACATAAAAATATAAAAAAAGATTTCTATACATATTACAAAAAATAATTTAGAAGAATTAATTAGATTACATAATATTAATATTTAAGATTAAAATCTTCAATTTGTTCAGTCATAATTAAATAATGTCTAATTCCTCTTCTTTTTATTTTTCATCTTGCTTTTTTTATTCACTGGTAACAGATAGGTTTGCCTATCGTCCGGTGCGGATTCTTTCCCATATTTTGAACAGGTGATTCCTTGTTTCCTCGTTTTCTAGTTCTTTATATATACTCATTCTCTTTCACTCCCAGTAATCACTTGCATTTTAATGCCATTATAGCATTGCCATACGTGATACACGCTTTGGGCGATCATGTCCCGAAAGAGACATGACTGAATGTGAGTTATGAGTTCAGTACCAGGCTACAATATTGGTGAACAAGTAACATGCAGGTTTAGAGAGAGATAATTCATAATTTTCAATCGAGACTTTACGCAAGTAATGAGAATGATATACCCCAGTGATTGTAATAAAGGGTTCGGTTCGAAATTTCTACTACCTGAAGAAGGCCGGAGCGTATAACGACCGAAAATTCGTACAAATGGCAACAAAGATGAGGACAATAGTCCGAATATTGTAAAGTCTTTATCCTTTGTCACTCTTATGCTTCTATTTTCGTCATCTCTTCCAATTCCTGTTCTGCTCATCCATTTGCAGAATGTCTCTTCCTATTTTTTCTCTTGGGCTCTTGCTTTCAGTATTATCCCATTAAGGTTAGATTCTCCAAGCTAGCTTTCCTCATTATGTGTCATCGAACTTTGAACTGTTTCATACAATGTAAAAGTATTCCTTTTGTTATCTTAAAAAAAAAACTTTTCTGTTACTCACATTGTGACATGAAACTACTTTGGAGATTAACGTTAAATGTAAAACTGTAGTGAAGCAATTTTGAAAAATATAGTTTTTATAAATATCACAAAGAAAATATATTTTTAATTTGACTGAAAATGAAATACAAGACTTTTATTTAAAAGGTCAAATTTTCCACCTGTTAGTATTTGATACGTCAATTTATTCAAATAACTTAAGATTTATATGACATATCGTCATAAGATTTCAAAGCATAAACAATGAAAATAAATCCAAACATTTGAGCCTGGTCAGTAGTTAGATGACCGCTTGGGAATACCAGGTGCTGTAAGCGTATAGTGACAGATGTGCGTTGTGGTGCAGTGGATATCGGCTCGGAAAGAGAAATCGGTGAGCCGAGTTCGAATTCCAGTAGAATACCCAGCATTCACTTAAGTACTGGTACCATTGGGAAAGGTATTAATCCGTCCCTTTCCTCCATTTATGGGTTAAATAACAAGGGTAGGAATTGGGGACCCTGCCCTTAAAAACAAATCACAATGAAACTTGATACTCGAAAAAGAAAAAAGTATTACTAGACACAAAACTTATATAAAAACAACAGTAAATTGTTGAAAGAAAAAGGTATTACCAGTAATAAATAAATCAAAAATTTAGTTGGCAATAAATGACCCGCCGAGGTTGATATACCATAAAAACAAAACAACCAACAAATAATTCCGCAGCTTTCAAAAACTTATTTATTCATTTTATGAATAAATAGCACCTGTTATTTATTTATTTGAGAAATAAATAATTAATAATTGTTAATCAGTTTTTTGGTCATAGTTAAATTATACCAGTACACAGATGTATTAAAAAGTTCTCAATGCATCTGCATTGTAGAACTTTTGAATATTTTTTCATTTTTTTTAAAATCATTTTACCCCAAGCAAGACAGAAATGTCACTGATGTGCAGGGGGCTACATAACTGTAAAAAGATTAATTAGAAAAGAGAGAGGAGTACAAACTAGTTAGAAAGGAACAATAGAAAGCTGAGAAAGCAGGTGCGATGACAGATACATAGTAAAGGGAAGGTTATACGGCGGTGGGGATAGAGCGAGAGTCCAGTGGTTAGTAGATGAGTATTGACTTTGCATTTAAATTTCTGGAGGTTGTAGCCGTCAGGAAAGCAAGAATATGGGAGCGAGTTCCACAGGCGGGAAGTGCGAGAGAAGAAGCTGAAGGAGTAGAATTGTCGTCTGCATTTGGCTAACCTGACTGTGAATGGGTGGGACCCAGTTGCCAGTCTGGTTGCACGAGTAAACACCTGTTGAGGAGGCATCAGTGACTTAAGTTCGTCCAAGCAGAAGCCATGAAAATATTTATAGAAGAGACAAAGGGAGGCCACATTTCGACGGTGGGGAAGTGGCTGCAGTCGAGCAGCCAGATCAGTACCTAACACATTACAGACTCTCCTTTGGAGCCTGTCAAAAACACTGAGGAGAACTGCAGGGGCGCCTGACCATAAATGGCAGCAGTACTCCATGCACGAACGGATGGTTGACTTGTATATATGCAGGATGGATTCAGGCGGAAAAAAACATCCTGGATCGACATAGTGACCCAACCTTCTTAGTAGTAGATTTTGCTATGGATTCAATATAGTGGTTTCATTTGAGGTCTGAGGACAGGGTAAGTCCGAGGAGGCGTAGTGTATTGCTCTCCGGGAGAATCGCTTGGTCCATGCTTATGGGAGGCAGAAAAGGTTGCCTGTAATGGTTGACAGACAACAGCTTGGTCTTAGACGAATTGAAGTTGACAAGCCACTTCTTGCCCCAGTTCACCACAGAGTGTAGATCCCGTTCAAGGTCAGCAGCGAGATTATGTCTGTCCGCCACGACAGATTTCTTACTGATGCGGGAGTATATTATAGTGTCATCTGTGTAGATGCCTACTTTGGACTTGATCTCATCTGGGAGGTCGTTGATGAAAATAAGGAAGAGCGTCAGGATAGAGCCCTGTGGGACAGCAGTATTCGTGATGTAGGATGAAGAGGCACGCCCATTCAAAGCGACCTTCATTTTGCGGTTATTTATTTTCGCAACCTATGTTTCAATCTTTCAGTAACTTCAGGCGTTTTATAATAACTTATTTTGCAACGTTTTCAAATATACAACAGGGATTTTTTACGAACGCGCCATTGGAATTTTTAGACAACCGAAAATGACAAAATTAGCGAGGAGTTACTTAAGGATCTTAAACAATTTCATCCAGGTTTGTATGATCCTAAGATGTATTTATAGATGTAATTACATGTGATTTTGGTGTGATTACATCTGAATATTATTTCTGATCTTTCAGTTAGTAATTCATATTTTATTTATGTTCTAGAAAAAATATTAAACCTAACTTTTATAGTGCAAGCATTTGAAAAAATAATTCAACAATAAAGTAAATTCGATCTAAACCGAATTCCCTTTCACATGAGCTTGTGGTAACCCTTATATGTGAAGTACTGGTCAGTAAACTTATCTCTTACATAACCTACCGATCTTAACTCTCTGAAAGGTGATCTCGTAGATGACTAAATTAAGCTTAATAAATGAGTATATATATATATATATATATATATATAGCCATCCGTATATATATATATATATATATATATATATATTGGTACATTTATAAACCTTGTCATTCCGAGTTTAGATTTTCGTAGATGGAATATCTATCAAGCCGTCTGGCAATATGTATATATGAAGAACTTAATAACTATATATACATGTGTATGTGTATGTGATTGTGCATGTGGTGTGTGTGTGTCTCTCTCTGTCTTTCTCCCTATCTCTATCTATCTCTCTCTCTCTATATATATATATGTATATAAATGCACTCACACACACACACACACACACACACACACACACACACACACATATATATATATATATATATTGATCGTTTATACCAAGTTTTAGGTCATAATAAGGTTAGACAAGTATACATTTGTATCAAAAAGTGTTCGATACAATTATATTGTCGAACTTTTGAATATTTTTGATATTTAAAAGAGTTATTTTACTACCCATGTTTCTACCACGAGTGGTGTCTTCAGGCGATTTTTAATAATTACCCTATATATATATATATATTAAAAAAATCTATCGTATACAGCTCATTTATTAGAAAAAAACGCATATGCTCAGACCATCCATTTCTAAACAACATTAACAACCTAACAAAACAGTTTCTAAAATGTAAATATCCAATAAAAATAATCAAGGAAGCACTACATAAAACCATCCACATAGATCGTAGCACACTTCTCACATACAAAAAACGAAAAGATAACAACCGAATTCCCATGGTTTTTAACCATAATCAATATTCCTACACACTTATCAAAAATTTAAAAAATGATGACAGGAACCTCCAATCAAGCAAAAACATCAAAGACATTTTCGATAGACCACCCATAAATGCAAAGAAACAAACACCCAACCTATCAACTATCCTCACTTCTAACAAATATTTAAATAATACAAACCTATCAGGGAATTTAAAAGTCTCGCTGTTTAATTTGTAAACATTTAATAACAGACAAAACATTCTCTGTACCCAACACCAAAATAAAATTACACCCACCAAACCTTACTTGTGACAGCGAAAACATCATATACTTTCTTTTCTGCTCAATTTGCCCCAACAGTGGATATATCGGCGAATCCGGTAATAGCTTTAGATTTCGCTTCAATAATCACAAACTAAATATACGGCAAAAAAATGCATACTCCCCAATTGCAGCCCATTTTAATCAACCTGATCATACTTTAGAAAATTGCAAATGTTTACTAATAGACTCCAATTTTAGTTCTACATACACACGCAGAAATAAAGAAAAATACTGGATTTTAAAATTAAATACACACAAGCTAGGGTTAAATAGGGACTTAGGTGTGTTAAATCTTTACAAATATTTCAATAGCTAAAAATTTTTGTTTCAGATATTCCAAGAAATTTTTATCTAAAACAAACAGACTTTCTCTACGGACGTGCCGCATGTTGTGAACAAACACACCACGTGATGTAAACACAAAAAATATTCGGACGCTATCGTGAAATACGTTTCTAATTCAAATTTAAAAATCACTCGTTTCTGATGAAGGACCGAGGGCGGTCTGAAATATAAAATACAATAATAAAAAAATAAACAAATACTGTCCAAAAAAGTACGTTTTTAAATTCAAAACTTTTTATTAATATTCTTTCCTATATATATATATATATATATATATATATAACACTTTTCGCCAATAAACTTTCTAAGATGCATCATTAAGTATGTAGCTAATGGTTACAAATGGATTATTTTTATAAAAATATTTTAATCCAAGGCCACTCCCTATGAACGTACATAATAAAACGCTCTTATGGAAATATAATATTTAAATCATATGTTAATAATAACAATATTCTGTAGTCGAGAATGAGCCAGTGGAGCTCATGTGAGACATGATGACCATGACTGACAAGCGCTTTGAGAGCAATCGCCCTGATCTTACAATTGTGCACAATAGCAGACATAAATGAATCTTAATAGTGAAGGTATAGTAGGTAAACATTCAGAAGTAACGTAACTAGAATGGCAATCGAGAGATATATACCGAGTAAAACCACAAGACATCCTGTTTTTGGTTGCTTCACACGGGCAATCGAGAGATATATACCAAGTCAAACCACAAGACATCCTGTTTTTGCTTGCTTCACACGGGAAATCGAGAGATATATACCAAGTCAAACCACAAAACATCCTGTTTTTGCTTGCTTCACACGGGCAATCGAGAGATATATACCAAGTCAAACCACAAGACATCCTGTCTTTGGTTGCTTCACACGGGCAATCGAGAGATATATACCAAGTAAAACCACAAAACATCCTGTTTTTGCTTGCTTCACACGGGCAATCGAGAGATATATACCAAGTCAAACCACAAGACATCCTGTTTTTGCTTGCTTCACACGAGCAATCGAGAGATATATACCAAGTCAAACCACAAGACATCCTGTTTTTTGGTTGCTTTACACGGGACTATTTCTAGGAATCTTTCTACTTCGCAAGACTCCTTGGGTTTTATTTGAAATCAATGCTCAGCCTACAATATTGCTTGCAAAGACGAAGGGCTTAGGAAAGTGTCGTGTTTAATAGAAATACATATGAAATTGTACTGGAATCATATTCTAACAAAAAGTAAATGTTTAATAAAAATATAATAATAATTTTCAAGCAAATTACAAAACTCTCTTACAAATAATTTTATTTTAAACATATTGTAATTTAAATACGTATGTAATAAAATACATATGTAATTTTATTATAAATATATAGTAATAAAATAAACATTTATTAAAATACTCTGTAACTGTATTGCAATATTATTGTAATAAAATATATTTTTAATAAAATGCTTATGTAATTGTATTGCAATAGTATTATATCAAATATTTAGTAAAATACATATGTAGTTTTTTTCATATGTAATTTTATTGTAATATAACTTCTACACCACAAATTAAAATGTAGGTATATTTTAAATGCGTAATTAAAAAGAAATCTTTAAGTAATCTTCAGACATTTATGAATTATACAAAATAACTAGTGTATCCATGCCGTCAAAAATGATGGCAGTTAGAAAGAATAAAATTTGAGATGAAAAGAA
The DNA here is from genome assembly GCA_037127315.1 of Ascarosepion bandense. NCBI lineage: Eukaryota > Metazoa > Mollusca > Cephalopoda > Sepiida > Sepiidae > Ascarosepion > Ascarosepion bandense. The sequence goes on along the minus strand of JBBBDQ010001618.1, from coordinate 726,210 downwards.
AAGAATCCGTTACTTCTAACCTATGGTAATTTAACATGCTCAATTACATAATATTGCTATTACACTAACCTGGTCTTTTTGCTAAGTATTTAAAGATTATTTATAAAATACAACGAAGAACATGTAATGTTATTGTTTCTGCGACATTCCTACTGCCGTCACGAAGTTTCTTTGTCCATTTTCTATAAATATCTTTATGATAATTGTTCTGGTGAATTTTTCTGTATGATACCTAAACTTTATATATTTAAGTGCAGTAACAGACGGCATGGTCTCATCATTTTATAGTTGAATGACCCAGATGTAACTGTGCGTTCTAAGCTAACGGTTTCTTCTCTTGTGAAACTCTTTTCTTGCTTTCCAGTCAACTTTAATCTTCAAAAATTTAAATGTCAATCGTTATCTTCTGTCTTCAAAATTCTTGTTTTTTTCTTGTTCACAATCTTTAATGTTCTTTTTTCTTTCACGCTCACCTTGCATCTTAGTGGCTTCATTGACTTTCTTGGGGTGAAAAGATTAAAATAAGAATGTAAACAAGTACGTGGTCTGTTTTCGCTAGTTGACTTAAGAGTTGTGTGATTATAACTAATTGGACATGTTTCCAAAGGGATGAAGCATTGATCATCTGTATTTCATTAACAGGCGTAATGTTGGAGAAACATAGTCGGGTGACGAGAGATTTGTTTTGAAGGATGAGGTAACCAAAGCGATTTGATAAAGAATTTTATCAATTATTAATTAAACCAAACTGGAAATAATAATAATAATAATAATAATAATAATAATAATAATAATAATAATAATAATAAAAACCAAAAGAAAAAAGTTGCCTATTAACTGATATGGCTTGCCCAGCCGATCGTAACATAGCAACCTGGAAATTGAAATAGAAAAAATGTGGAAATTGAAAACAAGAGTTGTGCCAGATATAGTAGGTGCAACTGGAATGAAAAAAAAATGGAACAGAACAACACATTGAAAGAATCCTTGGAAACCCCAGCTTAAGAGATATACAAAAAATTGTCTTGTTAAGTACAGCCCACACACTAAGAAGAAACTTGTCTATGTAACGCCAGGGATGTTAGGGAGATAGGAAAAAACATGAAATGGAGTCATATCAACACACCACGATCTACCTTAGGTTTTTCAGCAGACTTGGTTGGTAGTGAGACCATAGCAGAAATTAAATTATGGTGATAAATGATATAATAATAATAATAATAATAATAATAATAATAATAAAAACAGCGCTGGCAAGGCAAACCTCTGCATATCCAGAACGTGCCAATAAATCCAATGTTGACAAAGTTAATACTCATCGATGGTTACGTGCATCTGGATTAAAGACCGAAACTGAAGGCTTTATTCTTGCAGCACAAGACCAAAGTCTTCTCACGAGAAACTTTCAGGCAAATATTATGCATAATAATATGGATCCAAAATGCAGGTTTTGTGATAAACACCAAGAAACAATAGACCACCTAATCTCAGGCTGTTCTGTGCTTGCCCCAAATGAATATAAAAATCGCCACGATAGAGTTGGGCAATATTTACATTGGGCAATATGCAAACATTATGGAAAAGCTGTAGGCAAACACTGGTATGAACATCACCCAGCACCGGTTACAGAAATAGAAGATGTAACCATTCTATGGGATTACACCATCTACACAGACAGAAAAATTGAACCAAACAGGCCAGACATTATTGTTAAAAACCAGAAGGAGAAAACTTGTCTATTAATTGATATGGCTTGTCCAGCGGATTGTAACATAGCAATCAAGGAATTTGAAAAACTGTCAAAATATAAAGACCTGGAAATTGAAATAGAAAAAATGTGGAAATTGAAAACAAGAGTTGTGCCAGTGATAGTAGGTGCACTTGGAATGATAAAAAATGGAACAAAACAACATATTGAAAGAATCCCTGGAAACCCCAGCTTAAGAGATATACAAAAATTTGTCTTATTAAGTACAGCCCACACACTAAGGAAAACTTTATCTATGTAATGCTGGGGATGATAGAGAAGATAGAAAAACATGAAATGGGGCCATAACAACACGCCGCGACCTGCCTTAGGTCTCCCCGCAGACTTGGTTGGTAGTGAGACCAAAGCAGAAATCGAAATATGATGAAAAATAATAATAATAATGTGGAACCTAAAGGTTCTATATACATAGTTCTTCATTCAAAGAGAAACGGTGATATCAGTCACTTTGCAACTCACCAGTGACTGAGTTAAGGACTTAAGTGTTTATTCTTGGTGCACAGGACCAAAACCTTACTACACGCAACAATCAAGCTAATATCTTGCATAAAAGTACGGACCGAAAAGATAAGTTCGGTAACCATTAAATTAAAATAATTGATTTCCTTATCTGAGAATGTTCAGTACTCACGGTCAAAGAGAACCAAACCCTCCATGAAAGAATTTTGCAAAATCTATCTGTCTGTCCATCAATCTATTTATCTATTTAACCCCAGCTTAAGATATATACAAAACATTGTCTTGTTAAGTACAGCCCACACACTAAGAAGAAACTTGTCTCTGTAACGCCAGGGATGTTAGGGAGATAGGAAAAAACATGAAATGGAGTCATAACAACACACCACGATCTACCTTAGGTTTTTCAGCAGACTTGTTTGGTAGTGAGACCATAGCAGAAATTAAATTATGGTGATAAATGATATAATAATAATAATAATAATAATAATAATAATAATAATAATAATAATAATAAAAACAGCGCTGGCAAGGCAAACCTCTGCATGGCCAATATCCAGAACGTGCCAATAAATCCAATGTTGACAAAGTTAATACTCATCGATGGTTACGTGCATCTGGATTAAAGACCGAAACTGAAGGCTTTATTCTTGCAGCACAAGACCAAAGTCTTCTCACGAGAAACTTTCAGGCAAATATTATGCATAATAATATGGATCCAAAATGCAGGTTTTGTGATAAACACCAAGAAACAATAGACCACCTAATCTCAGGCTGTTCTGTGCTTGCCCCAAATGAATATAAAAATCGCCACGATAGAGTTGGGCAATATTTACATTGGAAAAGCTGTAAACAAACACTGGTATGAACATCACCCAGCACCGGTTACAGAAATAGAAGATGTAACCATTCTATGGGATTACACCATCTACACAGACAGAAAAATTGAAGCAAACAGGCCAGACATTATTGTTAAAAACCAGAAGGAGAAAACTTGTCTATTAATTGATATGGCTTGTCCAGCGGATTGTAACATAGCAATCAAGGAATTTGAAAAACTGTCAAAATATAAAGACCTGGAAATTGAAATAGAAAAAATGTGGAAATTGAAAACAAGAGTTGTGCCAGTGATAGTAGGTGCACTTGGAATGATAAAAAATGGAACAAAACAACACATTGAAAGAATCCCTGGAAACCCCAGCTTAAGAGATATACAAAAAATTGTCTTATTAAGTACAGCCCACACACTAAGGAAAACTTTATCTATGTAATGCTGGGGATGATAGAGAAGATAGAAAAACATGAAATGGGGCCATAACAACACGCCGCGACCTGCCTTAGGTCTCCCCGCAGACTTGGTTGGTAGTGAGACCAAAGCAGAAATCGAAATATGATGAAAAATGACATGATAATAATAATAAAAACCAAAAAGAAAAAAGTTGCCTATTAACTGATATGGCTTGCCCAGCCGATCGTAACATAGCAA
>JBBBDQ010001618.1:677500-717500 GCA_037127315.1 Ascarosepion bandense | reverse complement strand
AGAAGCCCAAACTGAAAATGGCTACTTACAGAGTCGAAATGACTGAGGATTGTAAGAGGACGTATTTTTTAATATAAGTTGGGTTTTCTTTATTAAGTTTTCCCGAGTACATAGACCAATAGACTTACTAGACACGGCTAAGAACAAACAGTGTGCCTATTTCAAACACGAATAATCTGAAATGCAAACATTATCGTCTAAATTACGCAAAAATGAAATAACGTTGATTTCTCATTTTAACAGAAAAGTTTATCAAAAGTGCACAAAAATATCTAAAAATATTAAAGTAAGTTTATTCAATAAAACTGCCATTAGTTTCCCCAACGGTCTCCAGAGGACTTCTTGTTTAAATTATTGAATGCTGTCATAATCCTTGCCTTCAGTTCATCTTTGATGTTACAATGTATTTTATTGGTTCTTTACATAACTGCGCCCCACGCATGATAATCAAGGGGAATGCAGTTTAGAGAGTTAGCTAACCATATGTAAGGAGTAATGTGGTAGCAGATATTGTCTAACAGCTATGACTGGGTTCTGCTGCTTGTGTGGCATAGTTTAGAGCCATATTCTCAGACATAGGTCCTTCCCGTAGTTGCCCTCTTGGTCTCAGAGCAGCGGAGTTTGAGGTGCTGTGGGAAGGTGAACGGAGGCATCAGGTCACACTCACTAGTGATTACTCCAAACACCATGTTGACATCCAAGTCTTGCGAATCTTCTTTTTTAAGTTGGTGAATGCTTCAATGATCCTTACTTGGAGTCTTCTAACACCCACCCTCTTAAAGCATGGCAGAACTACATCCTCAAGAAACATATAGCCCTCCTTGTTGAGTTAGTAGCCCTCATCAATACATCCAATTTTGTTTATATCAGAACGATCAGAATGAACTGAAGGCAAGGATTACGCTGCGTTTGTCAATTTAAAGAAATAGACCGTCCAGAAGAGTTACAGGAGATTCCAAAATCATCTGGAGGCAGTGCTTGAAGCCAATGGTGAGTTTATGGAATAAATTTACTCTTTAGTATTTCAAGATATTTCTCTGTAATATTAGTTGATATATCGGTTAAATATCAGGATCATTTATCAGGATCATTTTTATTATTGCATAATTTAGGCGACAGTTTATCTTTCGTACTCTGTATGTATCAACGCCTAATTTGTTTTGAAGTCATAGTCGTTCTTATCCTACATTCCTACCGTTCTACCTTTCTCATGGGTAATTATACGAAATCTTATGCAACGGCCACGGGTGCAATTTGAACTTGAGACGTCTATCCTACTTTTGCGGCGATAATTGTTTCGCCTTATACACATCTAAACGCAGGATAGGTTCCGGCTCTTACTATTGTTATCCACTGAATTTCAGTTTTCCAGTTCACTGTTACTCCAGTCATTCAGTTAAGTGCCATACGGGATACACGCTTTGGGTGATTATGTCTCAAAAGAGACATGACTGAGTGGACAGAAGATTATCTCGCAGTAGATTGCCATTGCTTTCTGCGGTAGCCTGGTTGCCGACCAAGGCTATAGAACCCAAACTGTTCCATTTTTTAATCCATAACTGGAGAATATTTTTGGGTAAGTGAATGCAAGGAATTCGATTGGAATTCGAACTCAGCTCCCCGGTTTGTCGTTCCGAGTCGATATCCACTGAGCTGAATAAAAAAAAATATTTTTAGCGGTATTGGAAAAACTGACAATTCAAACACCAAATTATAATATTTTGTTTTACCTCAAATTTGTTTGGCAAAATTTTAACACTTAGTTTGTATACCTGATTAAAACATCAAGGTAAAAATGATTATCAGTTGAGTGGGAGTAACTCCAGCATTACTGACAAATTAGCTCTAATATTTCGATATTTCTGAGTCGAGGTATTGTAAACAGAAAATTCCTGGCACGTGGACTAGAAGATTCTACCCAATGGACGAAAGAAATGGTTCGTTTCGAAATTCCAACGTATATCACCTGAAGAAGGCCGGAGCGTAAAATGTCGTGACTATAACAATAAAGATGACGACAATTGTCCGAACAATGTAAATAGTGAAAATAGCTTCATTATAAGTGTAATGTCTATGCTTTGTTAACGATTTTAATATATAAAACATTGCGAACAATTTTATTATAGAAATTATTGTAAATGAGTTAAACAATGTTTTTAAATGTAGAATTAGAATTTTACCGATCACTTTGACTTGTAAGCTTCCTAGATTCATAATAGGTATGAACATGCACTAGAGGAAAACAGATTGGCGTTCTAACTATGAGGGTCGGGTTCGAATCTCACTATAGTTGATTTTTTAAAGAGATGATTTCTTGATAATGTCAGCCTTGTTGAACGATCCCAGGAAGTGGCAATGTTGGGAAGAGAACAAATGAAAAAGTTGTTTGACCAAAGATCTGAGATTAAAACAGAGTAGATAAAACTCTTCGAATATCGTCAAAAGGTGCTCTTGTACGAAGTCACAACCCATTGTGACCGAGAACTTTAGGCGTATTGGCCTTTTACAAATTTATTCCAACCAGACTATACGATATCTCCCAGAAATTAACTAGTGTCTACTAAACATAGTTGCAGTATAAACCATAGGTTGGTTTTGAAGGTGTTAAAATATGCGTGTAATGGCATCTATAAGAGGTATTAGTTATACTTGGACAGCTATACTTGGAAACAAGGTTGCATAATATTCCTTATTTTCTTCCTCTTCTATTTCTTCTTTTATGTGCCATGTCCCTTTAGGACGTAGGTGATCAACGCTTTCCACGTCTCCCTATCCCAGGTGGCTCTTAGAATGCTTTCTGTTACCTCACCCAAACTCCGCTCTGCTCTTCACTTGCTTAGGCCGGCAAATATGTTATCCACTGTTTTTCCCTTTCTCTCTTTCCCTCTATCTGACCTGTGAGTATCAGATTCTCTAAACCTTCCTTCTTCATTACATGTCCCAGAAACTTTAGCTGTCTTTTCCTGATGCCCAATATTAATTTCCGTTTTCCTTTCCATCCTTTCCAAAACCTCATCATTGCTCACATGCTTCATGATATCAGCAGCATCATTCTGTAGAACCACATTTCAGTTGTTTCAATTTTTTTCTTCTCATTTGTTGAAATTGTTCAGCCTTAGCTGCCATATTGAAAAAACAGACATCACATAGCCATCCAGTACTCTCTTCTTTGTTTCTAGCGAAACTTTCCTGTCTTTTAATACTCTGCTCAGCTTGTGGAATGCTTCCTTCGCCATGCCAATTCGTCTTCGGATTTGAGTGTCGCACGTTCAGTCTTCTGTTAGAACACTTCCGAAGTACTTACATTTTTGTACCTCCTTGATTTTAGTATCCCAAATTTGAGAGTTTTATTATAAAATATAGGTGAAAATTATATTGTTATATATAATTCACTGTAAGCAAGGCAATAAAGCCGCTAGGACGATAGAGGTTACTGAGTGTTAAAACTTATGAGAAAACCTACTATTAAGGAGAGAGGTCAATAAAGATTAAGAATTAGGAAGACAGAAGATAACGATTGATGTTGCATTTACATTTTTGATGGTCAATGTTGGTTAGGAAGTAAAAAACCACAAGCGAGAAGTGTGATTGAAGAAACTGTTAGCATAGAATCTACGGTTACATCTAGCCATTTCATCTGTCAGTTGATGAGACCTTGTTGCTAGTCTAGTACTACACTTAAATTTATAATGCCTAGCTAGCAAGAGGAACATTAACTCTGTAACACGGTCGTGGGGTACCTGATACCGACGGTCTTTGTTTCATTGATCACGACCGTGTTCCAGGGTAAATCAGAAAAATAACCATGAAAGTATTTATAGAAAAAACACAGGGAAGTTATGTTGTGGGGGTTCGGAAACGGACTGATTCCGAGATGATAGGTTGAGATTAATAATGTTGCATATTCTTATTTGGATTTTATCAAAAATCTTTAAACATGTTGCAGGAGAACCAGACCAGATTTGGCAGCAATATTCAATGTTGGACATATAATTACGTAAGATAGATTCTGGTGAGAAAGATTGCTTAGCCAGACTTTCTGAACTTCGGACTCAGAAATTGATTCAATATACTCCTTCCATTTCATGTCAGCTAAATTAATATATTAGCTACACGTCTTCAAAATCAGTGTTCAAAATTTTGTTTCGTAATTTTGGTGCAGGTATTGAAACTTATTAAGTAAACAGAACCAATTTTTATAGCTTATAAAGGAAGAAAACTAATGAAAAATATGATTGGAAAGGCTGTCTAGCGCCAAGTGGTGCTGATATGTTAACTTTGAAAATTTGCATTCGAACGTCTTGACCCAAGCACCGATCACTAGCGTTTGTGACACATTGTTATCTTACCTACCAAGCAGATATTTGTTCGTGTTGCACTTAGCATGGGCATTTTATCAGTCAGTTATTTTAGTGCCATACGTGATACACGCTTGAGCGATCATGTCTCGAAAGAGACATGACTGACTGGGCAGAAGATTATCCCGCAGTAGGTTGCCATTGCTTTCTGCGGTAGACTGGTTGCCAACCAAGGCTATAGAACCCAATATGTTCTGTTATTTAACCCATAACTGGAATGAATAGACGGATTAATGCCTTTCCCAAGGGTATTTGCGCGTAAGTGAATTCAGTGAATTCAATTGGGATTCGAACTCGGCTCCCCGATTTCTTGTTCCGAGCCGATATTTAATGCACCACAACGAAAATCCTAGACGTTTTATACTTCGTTGAAAAATAAAATGAGCACAGATTTTTTATATAAATAAAAATGAATTCATTGATTTGTGGTGTACAGCAGAGAGGTGAATTTGGTTTATTTACTTATTTATAATTTTTATTATGATGACTTGCTTCTTTTCGAAATATGAATAAAACGGAAGAAAACAGTGTTGGAGAGAGAATAAAAATGGCGGGAAGGATGAAGTGAATTAAAAACCGCGTATGGAATAAAACAAGAGATTTGTAGTGTAGCGAGAGTGATAGTTAAAACGTGGGAAAAGAATTGTGAAAGTGATGACAAAAGAACAAAGGGGGAAATATTCTGACGGAATTAGAATGAAACAAAGGAAGACGAAAAAAGAGAAACTGCGGAGGAAGCGAATGAGGTGGGGAAAGAAAATCGATTGGAACGACGAAAAAAAATCAAGAATGGGGAGGGCATTAGAGATAAAAGTGAGAGAAAGAAAATGAAACAGATTCAAGGAAAAAAAGCTGTAAATAAAAGTAGAAAAATAATTTGCTGAATAATCGAAAAATACATATACTGAAAAAACGTGAATTATAGTGAAGAAAAAAACTCCCTTTTTTTGCCATGTCACTTCAGAACATAAATGATCATAGTTCTCCATATATTCCTTTAATTTTGGTAGATTGACATGCGTTCCTAGAAAATATAGCGGAGTGGTTTCCTGTTGCCTTTTCCGCAGTTTAGAATTCAGAAGTTCTCATCTCTTTGATTGGCTGCTACTCAAGGCTAGGCAACCCAATCTGCTGAATTATTTGCTCCATAGCTGTGAGTGGGGAAAATAGATATATTCGTATTTTGTCTAAACGTCGTTGAGAAAGCTACGAATCCATCTCTTGTAAATAAATAATAGCAAAAATACCGTAATCCTTTGTGTATAAGACGCAGTCTGTTTCATGCAAAATCTTGCTTAAAAATTTAGTGTGTAATATACTTTAGTTTAGAACTCAATCCCATTTTTTCCCAGTACATAAAATTTGACAAAATCGGGTTACATTGAATTTATTTACCGGAGAGATAATATCCATCTAACGGCGCATTAGAAAAAAGTAAATAAATATTCCATAATGTTTTTACAAGTTCTGTACGTTTTAATATTTTTCCAGATTTTCGTAGATTCTAGATATTTACATGAGTTTGGAAATTGTTCATTTTTGAAAATATATATTTTACGATGAAAAAAAATATTGCGTTATTTCAAGAAAAAAACAACTAATGACATTTTTGCAATAAACGCCTTTAGCAATTTTTGAAAAAAGTCAACCACAAACGTAGACAAAAAATTCCATTTACATTTTCTTTTTTTTCTTTTCTTTTTGTCACAAGTTTTAGTCATTTTCTTTCCTGTAAAATCAGATGCGTTTTGTATGTTAAAATTAGCATTTCACTATGATATTCCTATGCATTTTAACTGCGTCTTATACTCCCTATCATTACATACATAAAGGATTACAATACTAATTCCTTATATATACTGACGTCACCATCCATGGAATCAATAACTAAATCTTTTTTAATTACAATTTTACTTAATTGCGGTTGGCATAATCAGTTTATATTCAATGATTTCATTAAAATTGATTTATGATTAATATTTTATTTAATGTTCATAAGCAGTAATCTTATTAAATTTCATTACGTATTTTTTAAATATATGTTTATATTCAATGATATTAGTAAATAAAACTGCTTTACCAAATACAGTACAAAAGGAATAAAGAATACATACATAAGATTTTAAAATATTAAAAGCAGTATAAATATTCCCAAAATTATTTCACACATTAAAAATCCTGTTTTGAAAGCTTGAATTATTAAACAAACTAAAAGTCCTACCTAGATTTATTTATTGAAGATCAAAATGTTCACAACATAAGATATGCATTCGACACAGTGCTGATAGCAGACAAAGAAAAAAAAAACAGGAAGAAAACGTTCAGAAGGCCCTAAAGGAAAGTGAGAAGAAAGAACTAAACAATAATTCTAAGAAAATAGAATAAATGGTTTTTAGTAAGAGGAACATCCTGAGATGCGAATTACAAATCAGAGATGCCAAAATCAAGTTAAAAAATTGTAATATTCAAAGACGCCTTGAAATAAGGAATGGTCATACTGAAAAGCTAACAAAGATTTATGGAATAAGACTATTTTATTATAAACAACAAATGTCTGCTAAAGAATAATGTAATATCAGTGCTCCTATTTGGAAGTGAATGCTGGGCAATCTTCTGACAGATAAAGAAGAAATTTAAGTCAACAGAAATATTGTTCTAAAGAGGAGGATGAGAATCCCATTGATTGAATTTAAGAAAAAAGTTTTCAGAAAAATGGGAACAGAAAGGACTCATATTAAAAATCAGAGACAGTTGCAATTTCTAGGTCACATAATAAAGAAAGAAGGTTTAGAGAATATGATACTTATATGGCATATTAACGGTAATGGGGGCAGATGAAAACAGTAAGTAACCTACGTAACGAGGTCGTGTAGATGGCTAGAGAAACAGGAACCATAGATCATAATGTAAAACAAATTTTATTAAGAGGTACAAGAATCGGAAGTAGTGGGGAGCCATGATAACGCACGTCGTTTAGTATGTGGGTGAGTCTGGTTCTCTTCAACTTTCTATTCTTTTATTCCTCGACTTTTTCCGTTACCGTCCCTCCCCAGTATTTAATCCTCCATCTTAATATGAAAGCTTGTTAGGTAGGTAACTTGATATTTCCAACTGACAATCTTACCTGTAATGTGTCTTGTTAGTGGTAAATTAGCAAATTACTCAAAAATATTTTGCCCATATTAGCCCAGAACAAAACAAAACATAAAAGTAAATAGTCATTCTCATTTGATGAAATTAATTCTGAAATTTAAGCATCAGTTGTAGTTTCGTATTTAAAAATCTAAACTTATTTATAAATGGAACTTTGTGTGTGTGTGTGTGTGTGTGTGTGTGTGCGCGCGTGTGTGTGTATGTGTGTGTGTGTGTGTGTGTGTCCTTTACCTATAGACCCTGAAACGGCTGAACCGATTTTCTTGAAAATTTACACAGTTGTACTATAAGCGTCTGTGAGTGTTCTTAGCTAGGTTTTGTGTCAAGGTACACCCGATAAATATCGAAAATCGATAATCGAAAAAATTGGGCTATAGAAGGAGTGGTCCGATTTTCATCAAATTTGATACACTCATAGACAGACATAAGAAACGATATTCAGAAGTTTCAAAGTTGCAGTTCTTACAATAGTGCAGAAAATTGATAATATATATATATATATATATATATATATATATATATATATATATAAAAGACAAGATGTTTGTGTGTGTGTCTGTTTATTTACCTGTATGTTTGTATTTTTTTTCAGCCCTTTTATTTTAGTTTTTGCTTCGGGTTTGGTTTTAATAGATATAATTGTAGTTCTTAGTCTCGGCCATGATACTATTTACTCAGAGGACTTATTCAGTCTTCAAAATTCAGTTTACGACTTCTGTTAGAACACTTCCTAGGTATTTAAATCTTTGTACTTGCTTGATTTTGGTGTCCCCTACCTGTATTTGGCAATTTGGATTGCACCTTTTGCTGATGACCATGCATTCAATTTTCTTAAATTTGATTTGTAGTCCTTTTTTGTCACTCTCCACCGCTACCTTCTGTAGGAGGTCTTGTAGTTTCCTTTCCGTGTCTGCAATCAGCAATCAGCACTATACTATTCGTATAATAACTTAATCACCTTGCGCCGACAAAATTCTGAAGAATTTTTAAAAGATTTTAAAATGATTTTTGAAACTATAGATTGTTATAATTATAAAAGATATGAAAACTATTCATGTAAAAATTAATTTTAAAAAAAGTCTTCAGAAAATATATGTCCGTAATATAGGTTATGTATAAAAGCGATTAAATGCTTATCTAATAAAATAATGTCATGTTTTTATTGAATTTTTATTTTGCTATTTGGAGCAGAATTTTGGGAAAGTAGCAATTATCTGGAAAGAATAGATGATTTACATTGTTGAAGGAGCTTAGCGTTTAACTAATAAAACAAAGTTTCAAGACAAAATTTAGTTTCTAGAAGATTAATGAAATTATTTGGGGTGAGCAACAAATGTAAAAAAAAAATTACTAAGATTTTATAAAAATAATTATTTCATCAATAAATTAATTCATTTGTGACTAAATGCTGAAAGGTTCATTAAAATCCAATAATTAGTTGATTTTTGTAAGAATTTCGAAATTAATGTGTTTTTCACCGGAACCAAAAACGCTAAAATTTACATAGTCGATAACGCAAAAAAATAAATAAGATTTTTAACTAAAATTTCGAAAGGATGAAAAAATATTAAAAAGAAATATAATTAAAAAGTACTTTGGTCTTTCCTTTTAATCATAACATAAATATCTTATTAAGTTTGGGACACTTTTTTCTACATAATATACTGTTATTTAGTGAAAGTTGGAGGTACCTACATTTGAATTATTTAAAATGGGTTTTATGTTTTTGTTTTTTTTTTGTCGAGACGGGGGGGGGGTTGTTTCAGAAATTGACGGTACGTAATATATAAGCATATCTAACGATTCACTAAAAAAGAGCAGACATGCTGAAAAAATGTCCAAAACTTAATAAAACAAAATTTTATAGTCAAAATCTTTATATTATTTAGAGGGAAGACCAAAGAGTTATTTGATTATTAAATTATATTTTTTAATCCTATGTAGAACGTTCCAAATGTTTGCTATTTTTTATTTTTTATCTTTTTTTTTTTGCGTCATCGGGTTACCACAAATTAACATATGCTATTTGTATGACTTTTTGTAATAAAAACTTATTGATTTGGAAATTCTTGTAAAAATTAAAATAATTGTTGGATTTCAATGAGACTTTCAGAACTTAGTCAGAAATGAATGAAATAATTTCCAAATTTTTTTTATAGAAAATATTGATAAAATATGTTTCATATTTGTTGCATTCCACTTATTTAATTTTACAAAATTTCATAAAAAGCATTTTTGTATGGCTTAATGTTTATAAGAATTAAAACATCAATTTCTTTTTCTACAACCGGACACCTAGTGAGAGAAAAATTAGCTCTTTATCGTAAAATAAAAAATGCAATAAAAATAAGATATGATTTAATTAGAAAAGCTTTTCATTTATTTTCAGGAATAAGATATATTATGGACACTATTGCCTGAAGAAAATACATTTTTGAAAATAATATATTTATTTAGAAATTGTTTTCATGTTAAAATTTTAATTAGAATAATTTATAAAGTTTTAAAACTTTAAAATTCTGTATTAATTTATACTGGTTAGATGATATTGTTATTAAGTAAAATTACATTTACTAATCCTAAATGGAACAGCTTTATATATTTCAGCGACCTGCAGTATTTTAAATAGAATGTTAATTATTTTGTGTGTATAAACAAGCTGAATTTTATAAATACGGTTGTCCATACACGACATTATCTGAAATAAAAGCGATGACTATAGTAAATTTAAACCCAAAGAACTTAAAAATTCAATAAAATGTTATATTACGGAAAATATTTTCTAAATTCTTAAGATTATTGAGTTGTTAAAAATATATATATATATAGAAATAACGTTCAAGCAATTTTTTACAGATAAAAACCCCCGTAGAAAAAAGTAGTTAAATTTTACAAATATCAGACTGTCAATACAGGTGCCGACATTTCATAGAAAGAAACCTTCCTTGTTATAAAATGCATTGCTGTGATATTTTAAAATAAAATTATTTGTTTTAAATAAGATTAACTAAATTTTAGATCATCTAATCTTCTTCAAATAAAGATTCAAAAAAGCATATTTTATTTTTGAAAGATTTTTAATAAAGAGAATTACGCTGAAATAATTGTAAAATGGCTAAAATTAGCCATATTTTAACAATTAAAAACACTTATCCCAATAAAAGTTAAAATTAAAATAATATGTTTAAGAAAGATTTTCATTTTTAATAATTCTTTTTAAAGCTTAGATATAGTTTTTTTTGGAGGCACCAATAAATAATATGTAAATAAAAATGGTTCAATAATTATACAAAATGTAACTGTATGACAGCATATAAACAGGGTGTTACGCCTATATCTATGTCTAGAAAGAGAGAGGTTTGTGATGAGTAAGAGCCAAAGAGATAGAGTGAGTAAGGGAGATAAAAAGAGTAAGTGGGAAAGTGAGGCAGAGAGTGATAGAGAGCGAGAGTGAAAGTAAGGTAGGGAGAGAGAGGTACCAAGAAGATCATTAATATGGATAAAAACGATCATGCTCATATCTAGCTTCTTATGCACGGATAGACCTTTTATAAACGTTCAAAAGCACATTGATGTAGGAACATATTAATAAAAAAAAAATGGTTGCGACCACCTGCAATCTGACCGGGTCTTGTGAGCTCGGCCGCCGGCTGACGGACAGCATCAAAAGATACGTTCTTATCCAAAACTCTAAAGCTGAAATGGATTCTTTACGACTATTTGGGTAAAGAGCTGGATGACCACACACTCTTTCTTTCTTACTTTTTTCTTTCTTTCTTTCTTTCTGTCTGTCTTTCTTTCTTTCTTTCTTCTTTCTTTCTTTGCTTCTTTCTTTCTTTCTTTTTTCTTTCTTTCTTTGCTTCTTTCTTTCTTTCTTTCGATTTTTGCCGGGCTTTTATCTTGTTTCCTTTCTTTGATGTATCGCCACATTTCCGCATTTTCAGTCTTTATATTTCCTTCGCGATCTCAGTTTATCTTTGGATGCGTTTGTTATATTTGATCGCGTCGTTCTTATATAATTGTACATCAAAAGGTATTCAATTACATTTAATTCGATTTAGCAATTTGAAATATTTTTTCAGGCATATTTAACATCCATCGCTTGTTTATTTTTGGATTTCCTGATCTATCAATTTCTATTGCCATGTTTTCAATGAGACATGGAATCTATGTTTCTAGATAGCTAGCTGGGTAGCAATGCTTTTCTATCTATCTATCTATCTATCTATCTATCTATCTATCTATCTATCTATCTATCTAATTTTTCAGATCAATCTATCAGAATTTCTATTCAAATTCATATACACTGCAGTTCAAATGTGTGAAGTCACCTTCAGTATTTGCATGGGACGATTTTGACAGAAAAGTGAAACCATCCAAAAATATGAAAAAAAAAAAAAATTAGAATCACTGAAAAAAAATGGAAGCAATTATCAAAGTAATAGATTTTGAAATTTTGCAACGAATATAAAAAAACTTTGCTGCAATAATCAAGGGTAAAGGGGAATATTTTGACTAGAGCAAAATTTAATCATAAAATAATTTTTCTCTTTTTGTTATAATAAAATTTCGCATAAAAAATCATGTCTGACTTTTTTCAAACCATGTATAATAATTTTATCTTACTTAAAATAAAAAAAAAACAATTACATTTTAAACCAATTTTAGAAAATTTACCAGGATTAGCCTCAAACATTATTTTATCCATATATATATATATATATATATATATATATATATATATGTATATAATAGTGCTGAGTTTTAATGAACTTATGCTGTTTTTTAGTGGTTTACTGGTAGAAAAGCATTTTGCCAAACTGTTTTTTTTGCGTAAAGTGCTCGACATCGAGATAGAACATTAATAGAATTAATGTGGAAAATGTTGTCATTTAACTGAGCAGAGTTATGTCGACTTCGAAATTTCGTGAAGGCATTATAGTGATTATCTATCTATCTATCTATCTATCTATTTGACTAACTATCTTTCTCAGGAAACGTCTTATATTACCGTTAACACATGGGTTCCCTATTTCTTTCTTTCTTTCTTTCTTTATCATTCTATCTCTTTATATATTTAATCTTCAAGATCTGCCTGCAGCATTTTTCAGATCTATCTATCTATCTATCTATCTATCTATCTATCTATCTATCTATCTATTGTTCATAGGTTCGTATGTATATACTTTACGATTTTTATCTCATCTGTTTTTGAAAGCAGCATACAAACTTTTTCCTCACGCACACACACACACACACACACACACACACACACACACACACACACACACACACACACTGACTTCACCATTGTTGAAAGGCATGAGTCACTGCCTAACCGTAATCATATCCTCTGTTAGGTCTCCATAAATGTCTCATTCAAGTCAGTCTCTTAGCTGCTGTTTGCCAATTCGTCCAGAATAGGTGGCGGCAAATGTCCTTACAATATTTGCTTCACGCACCCTGCTTAAATTTGCAAAATAATTTTAGCGAACATCACATGTGCACGGCAAAAATATTACCTACACATACTTCCCAGAAATGAATGACCGTTATAAGCGAGCTATTTCTGGGAAGTATATATGAGAGGTATTTCTGTTGCTTCCTGTATGAGTTTTCCCAAAACATTTTTGAAATTTATATTTTCTCTCTTTTATTTTCTGTTGTACCATTTATTACCTATTTTAATTGTTCTTTATTATAAGTAATACATATTGCGGCAGAAATACCTCCCACATAACTTTAAGGCATTATTAGCAATGGTGTCTTCATCTAACCAATGTCTTACTATTATATGGTTAATTCTGCTGCACACCTATTACTTAAAATAAATATAAAGTAAAATAGTTAACAAATGCTGCACAATTAAATAAAGAAGAAAAATGTTGAATTAAACAACCAAAAATAAACTCGAGTCCAAACGCTGGGTGTAACAACAAAAGCAACAGTTACAAGTGAGCTCACTAGTTTATAGAGCTCTTGGACTGATAATGACTCATCTAAAAATGAAAGACGATACAAAATGTTCTAGTAGAAAGGGAAAAAGGATATAAAAATGGCATAGTTATTTGCATGAAAGCTAAATAAAAATGGGGAGAAAATATAAAATAAAAAACAGTGAAATTTGAAAAAAATAATGTTGGAGAATTGAATAAAAGAACTTTTTCTTCAACAGACTTCATCTCCTCAATTCTTTCTTTCATTCATTTATTCCTTTATTCATGTAAACCGGGCACTCTTGTGCCAGTCATTTTTCTATGTTCATGACGAATTCTCCCCCACTTGGGCAGTTTCTTTATGCCCCATTTTATGGCATCCACCAGACCACACAAGAACATCCCTTGGTCATTCTCGGGAGACGTTTTTCTGTCGATTGTTCGTTGTCTCTGCTATGAATTCAAGAAGTTTAAGGTTCTGAATGAGCGTAAAGGCAGCCATGTTGAAAGAACGAGTGTCTCCAGATAATGTCCATGTTCTTTCAGGCTTTGTTTGCCGCGAAATGCTAGACAATAACGTTTGCAGTGGTGTTGTAATTGAGAAAGAGAAAGAGAGAGAACGAGTGAGACAGACCGAGATAGATAGATAGATAGATAGATAGATAGATAGATAGATAGATAGATAGATAGAAAAATAGATAGATAGATAGATAAAGAGAGAGATAGATAGAGATAGAGATAGATAGATAGAGAGAGAGAGTAACAGTGATAAATAGTCACATACACGCTTACATATACGTCCGTATATACGCAGCTGATAAGAAAGAAAGACAGAAATAGAGAGCGAAGCAGAAACAGCAAGTAAGACAGTATTAAAAGTAAAGAAAAAGAAAAGAGAAATATGTGATAGAAAGAAAGGTTAAGAAAGAGAGAAAGAAGCAGCATGTAAGTCTGCAAACAAGTAAAAAGAATGAAATAGAGATGTGACAGAGAAAGAAAGAAAGTGTAAAAGAGAGAGAGAGAGAGAGAGAGAGAGAGAGTCTGCATGTAATTAAAAAGAAATATGGAAATGTGACCGAGAAAAAAAGAATGTGAGAGAGAGTCAGTGAGAGAGAAAGGGGGCAGCAAGTAAGTCTGGATACAAGCAAAAAGAACGAAAATAGTGATGTGATCTTGAAAGAAATATATATATATATATATATATATATATATATATATAGAGAGAGAGAGAGAGAGAGAGATAGAAGCAGCATGTAAGTCTGGATATAAGTAAAAATAACGAAAATAGTGATGTAACCAAGAAAGAAAGAAAGAAAGAGAGAGAGAGAGAGAGAGAGAGAGAGAAGCAGCATGTAAGTCTGGATATAAGTAAAAAGAACGATATTAGTGATGTGACAAAGAAAGAAAGAAGCAGCAGGTAAGTCTGGATACAAGTAAAGAGAACGAAAATAGAAAGAAGAGAGAGTAAAAAGGACGAAAATAGAAAGAAGAGAGAGAAGCAGCAGTTTAGAACAAGAGAATAAAATAAATAAAAGTGACCGAAGAAGAGAGAAGCATGACGTAACAGAGTATGAGGAATGAAAATAAGAAAAAGCGAGGTAACTAAGAATGGGAATGAGAGTGCCAGGGAATGTACAATAGAAAGAAAGCTTACAAAAGAGAAAGAGAGTTGGTAAGAGAGTACGAATGTAAAGTGTAGGAGAAAGGACGTAAGCAAGAAACGATGACTACCAGCGTACGAGCAAAAGAGAGATAAAAAAGAGAGAAAGAGAGAAGCAGCTAGCAAGAGAGTAGGAAAGTAAAGAGAATTATAAAAAATGAAAGAACGAATAAGAAAAATACGAAATATACATATATATATATATATATATATATATATGGTAATATTTTCGTTATAAATTTATAATAAAAACATAGTTTACTGCAACACAGTATCCGTTGAGCTACGGTACTATCTTATTAGCACCTCATCACTCAGTGAAATTTCACTACCCGATATATAATGTTCGACTAAATGTCGAGCACCTTTAATAAACGAAATCATTACAAACAGTGGACTAACAACCCATTAGTTTGTACTACACATTGTAAAAATTGCAACCTTGAAACTTCTGAATATCGTTTCTTATGTCTTTGTCTATGACTGCATCAAATTTGATTAAAATCGGACCACTCCTTCTATAACCCAATTTTTTCGATGATCGATTTTCAATATTTATCGGGGGTACCTCGACACAAAACGTAGCTAAGAACATTCGCAGATGCTTATAGTACAACTGTATAAATTTTCAAGAAAATCGGTTCAGCCGTTTCAGAGTCTATAGGTAACGGACATACACACGCACACACACACAGACACATACACAGAGACAAAGTTCCATTTATAAATAAGTTTCTATGTTTATCGGAAAATTAAAAAACGAAAATGACAATTTTATTTAAAATCAGAAGGTGACATTTAATATTGCTACAACGCATAATGAAGAAAGAAGACTTTGATACTCACGGGACATAATGGGGGCAGAAGGAACAGAAGAAAGGATTGAGTAACTTACGTAAGGAGCTTGTGCAAATGGTTGACAGAACGGTTATTGGGAGGGATAGCGAAATGACAAATATTACTAAAAGCTACAGAGGATAGAAAATTGTGGAGATCCATGATCGCTTACGTTTTGAAGAGATATGGCATATAAACATACAGTTAGAACAAAATGAGAAAGTTAAAACCAGCGAAAATAAATCGTTACGTAAAAAAATATAGAATGCTGAGGAGGGGGAAAATATAGAATGCTGAGGAGAGTATTCGAAAGAGAGTGACAGAGAGAGAGAGAGAGAGAGAATTGAAAACTAAAAATTTAATGTTACCAGCTAAATGGGAAAAAAAAGATATTAAGGTGAACATGGCGGCAAAGAGGATATTAATGTTTAGAATCAGAAAGACAGCTGACATTTCTGGGAAACGTAATGAGTAAAAGAGGCTTGAAGAATTTGACACTCACAGGACAATCCTAATGAAGGCAAAAAAAAAATGAACAGAAAAACAGCGAGAAATAAACCAAGCTAGCCTGCGTGAAGTGGTGCTAGGTACGGCAGTTGGGGTGATAGCATGGGGACAAAGATTACTTAATTTAGAAAATGAAACCGAGGCGAGATATAGCCGCCAAAGTCCTGAAGGCACAGACCACGTAGAAAAGAAAACGAGCAGATAAGTGAATAAAATAATGTTACGGAACAAGAATATGTAAGGATTTAAAATGTTTTTTTTATCACTTCAGAAGAAACTGTTGGGTTAAATATAAAGCAGAACTATTCGAATGTAATAATAATAGTAATATTAGCTGTTTCTTTAAAAGTGTTGTGGATCTTCGTAACCGATTTGTTGTGGCAAAACTACGCCGCAAAGTTATAGTGACCGGTTTGTGCTGGAAGGTATGACAGGGAACAAAAAGGTATGACAAGGAACAAAAAGGTAGTTCCAAAAACAGTGTATTGGTATAACAAGAAACAATATATTCAAAAAACGTGTTAATAATAAGTAATATAGAAATAAGTACATCCGATGGTATTATTCCGTTGCCTGACTAGTAGCTGTCGTGAACCGCTCTTGTTAACTAACTGTACTTGACTGCTCGTTAACTCCTTCTGTTCACTGCTCTTTAGAAGTAACGTAGGTAATTTATGTATCTCAAGAGGAAAAGTTCATTCCTCGTAGAAGAGTCATCATGACAAAAAGGAAACATTCGTCATTTATTGACCTAATATACAGTATTACTTTCGGTTAAAATCTATAAAAAGTTCCTAGTGAATTAATTTTTCAGGAAAAGTCTTCTCATTATATCGCTCTTTCTGACATTGATGAGGAATCTTGTCTGCAAAGAAGTGTGTAACATCAACATGTTATGTTCTGTTTGAGTTACATGTGCTATCCAGTTAAATTCTTGCTGCTGTTGAATGTCCTCAAGAGATGTAGTACATTTCTTTGTTATTGTATAGCACTAGTCTACAAAGTTCGAAGAAAATTAAATCCTTTAAAACTGACAGACTTCATTCATTTACTCCCAGACATTTTTTATCATAGAATTTAGAAGGCGGTTGCATACATGACAGATTAGGTATTTCTGAATGAATTTTGAGCCTTATGAAGGTCTCGATCTGATGATGCAGTTTAAGAATTGAAATCGAATTCTTAGGTTAACGTTTTGGTTTTCAAGCAACTTTAGGTATTGAACGAAACTAGCCCAAGCTATTCTATGCCTCGAAAATAAAAATAGTGACGTTTCATCATAATCACGCAGACCCTGAATTTTCCTCTATCGGGATGAACGGGTCTTCCCACGGGATAGCCAGCGTCTAATAGTTCTTATGTTCAGCCCAGGCAACAAGTGAAACTGAAGATGCTAGAAAGAGTCGGTTACCAGTACCTGTCCAGTAATCACTTAACTCTTTCCGCTATCCTCTACCTTTACAAGAGCCATATTAAGCCAAAAATCGGCCAGGGCTGCCTAATCATTATTACCCCGGTCTTGTTAGCGTCCACAGACAACTATGTGACCTGGTGGATGGTTAATATTTTCCATCTTACAACCTCTTTCCCACAAACGAAACGTTGCAAGCCTCTCAAATATCTCACTATTTCTATGTAAAGTGTTCAAATGGAATACATTACGTTCCTTACTTCGACTAGTTATAACCCTCATAGCCAAATCTACCATGACACACATTGAAGTGAACCATCTTCGATCTTTTCAGTGATATGTAAATTCTACTCAACTGTCTTTTTTCTATCAACAGCCACTTTGTGAATCGGTTCCAAAGAGAATGTTTCCCCGATCGCTAGAAACTTAATCTGTTCAATTCTCGGGGCTTACGGCCATATCACGTTGAATACACCAGTTCACGCTCGATCACCGAAGTTAAGCAACGTTGAGCCTGGTCAGTACTTAGATGGGTGACCGCTTGGGAATACCAGGTGCTGTAAGCGTATAGTGACGGATGTGTGTTGTGGTGCAGTGAATATCGGCTCGGAAAGAGAAATCGGTGAGCCGAGTTCGAATTCCAGTTGAATATCCTGCATTCACTTAAGCATTGGTACCCTTGGGAAAGGTATTAATCCGTCCCTTCACTCCAGTTATGGGTTAAATAACAGGGTAGGACTTGGAGACTCTGCCCTTAAAAACAAATCCCAATGAATCTTGATACTCGAAAAAGAAAAAAAAATTACTAGACACAAAACTTATATAAAAACATCAATAAATTGTTGAAAGAAAAAGTTGTTACCAGCAATAAATAAATAAGAATTTAGTTAGCAATAAATGACCCACTGAGGTTGATATGCCATAAAAACAAAACAACCAACCAACTGTTCAATTCGAAGTTTAACTGTTATCCTTCTCACATATACTCATAAATTTACCCCTTATTTCTTACTCTATAACTGCCTAATTTGAGGGGCACTTGGGCCTTGTATAATGACATATTTGAAAGGTTTAGAATTTATTAGTTCCACAACCTGATTTTTTATTAGCTTAGATATAGCACAAGGTTGAAAGAATTATGTTCCCAAGCAGGATCGAACTCACTATCCATTTCTAACAATTAGACCACGTCGAAGTGGCTCTAAAAGACATTCTAATCTTAGTTTAGATGTAGAACAAGGCCGAACGTGTGTAGCATCCAGTGAGGAACGATATCCATCCTGAATTTTTACGATATTTTCAATATACGTCCTATCACTGCTTTCATTCCAATTCCATGTAACAAAAAATATCTAAGGAGAGAGTTCGTGTCATGCGAAGACTTGCTTCCACTTGATCTCCTCTGAGAAATAAACGGCTGGCGTAAAACTCAACGAATGTATATCGAATAATACCAATAACAACAACAAAAGAGGTCTGGAAACAGCATTAAGAGAATGAATCGCGATAATGGAGATATGGTTTGTTTTTTTTGTTTTTTTTTTAAATCGTGATAGACACATCCATCACCAACCCCACTTTTGCGAAGCTCCCTCTCAGCCAGCGGCAAACTCCCCTCTCAAAACTCTCCGACATGATACACCTGCTCCCTCTGAACTAATCCTCCGCCATCACTATGCTTTTAGGTTATCGTGGGCTTTTAAAAATGATGAAATTCCTTAAAACAGAACAAAATGCCCACAGAAAGGAAATTAATATGATAGCCATTTCATTTTTTTTCATATTTTCTTTATGGACCGGAAGATTATTAGACGAATCGTTGGTGTGGGATGAGTATCAAATATATATATATATATATATATATATATATATATATATATATTATCAGAAAAACATAACGCGTTTTCAGATAATGTATTTATAACAAATAGTAATTACAATAAAGTAAGAATATGAAAACGATACAAAGATACAATTCATATATATATATATGTATGTATGTATGTATGTATGTATGTATGTAAGTATAAGTACCCGATTATTGCCTTGTGCATAAAACTACGAATCGGGTAAAAGATAATATTTATTAATATATACTTAATAGTTCTGTAATATTATATTCAGATTGTGTGGGAGACTTTGAATTTATGCATATGTGTAATGTATATATGCGTGAGCGTATGCATATATGTGTGTGTATGCGTGCGTGTGTGTGTGTATATACACATATTTATACACACAAAGATACATATATAAACCAGGTGCGATGAATAAATTGTCTTCTAAATTGCGCAAATATAAACGTAACATTGACATCTCATTTTAACAGATATATTTGCCACAGTTGCACAAGAAATACTTAATAGTATATTTATTGAATAAATTTGACATTGGCTTCAACCACGGTCAGCAAATGATTTCAGAATCTCCTACGGCTCTTCTGGACAGTCTCCTTGTTTAAGTTGGTGAATGCTTTCATAATCCTTACCTAGGGTCCTCCTGCAGCCACCCACTTAACACAGAGCAGCACTGCTTCTTTAAGGCACTTGATGCAAGCCCCTGTGTTGAGACTGAAGCTCTCAGCGATAAATTCCTGAGTTCTTTTTTTGTCAGAACGACAAGAGTAAATTATCCGTGCTACACTACCTTCGTCATAGCCATTATACTCATCCAACTCTTTTCGAATTCCCTGCACTGTCTTCAGACACCCAAACACTACGAAATGTTTGCACTGAAGCTTCCTGCAGTGCGGCATGCCGTTTCCAAATTTCTGGCAAAATGAATTAAAAAAATCGAATGCATGGTCATCAGTAAAAAGGGCAGTTCAAAGTGCCAAATACAGCTCGGGGATACTAAAATCAAGCAGGTCCAAAAATTTAAATACCAGGGAGGTGTTCTAACCGAAGACGGAAAGTGCAACACAGAGATCCGAAGGTGAATTGGCATGGCAAAAAACGCGTTAAAGTATCAAGAGACAGGAAACTTTCATTACAAACAAAGAAAAGAGTACTAGATTGCTAAAATCTTAAATATGGCAGTGAATGTTGGACAATATCTTAACAATGGCAGTGAATGTTGGACAATATCATCAAAGATGAAGGAAAACCTGAAGGAGCTGAAATGTGGTTCTACAGAAGAATGTTGCGGATATCATGGATCGAGCATGCGAGCAATGATGAGGTTTTAGAAAAGATGGAAACGAAAAGGAAATTAATATTGAACATCAGGAAGAGAGACCTGAAGTTCCTGGGACATGCAATTAGGAAGGAAGGCTTAGAGAATCTTATACTCACAGGTCAGATGAAAGAAAACAGAGAGAGGAAAGTAGCGAATAACATATTTGACGGGCCTGAGTAGGTGGATGGCAGAGCGTGGTTTGGGTTGGGAAATAGGAGAAAGCGTGCTAAGATCTACCAGGGATAGGGAGACGTGGAAGTCTATTATTGCCTACGTCCTGAAGAAACATGGCCCATAGAAGAAGAAGAAGAAGAAGAAGAAGAAGAAGAAGAAGAAGAAGAAGAAGAATGACGATGTGTAGGTGACGGTGCAAAAGAAAAGAAAAATCATATTTAACTTCAGGAAAAGACAGCTGAGGAGTCTTAATAAGGAAAGAGGGCCTGGAGAATTTAATACTCATAGCACGGATAGAAGAAAAGAGAGACAGAGGAAAGCAGTGCGAGACATATTTAATAATCTTGAGCAAGTGGAACATTTTGTATTGCAGTCTGGGTGCTGTCCTAATCTCCTTTAACCCCCGAAGTTTCACCACGTCAACGCTGAACCGAAAATCTAAATCCCGGAACGGTCAGTTCATTATCAGCACCTGATAATTGCATAGTGCATGAAACTCCGAGTTGTTGTTACAGACATAGGGTAATATTTATATTTATGCAGTATAGCCCAGCGCTGCTCGGATGTAATGAAAGCTTTAAAACTAATCCATGGTCCTGGAGCTCAGACTCAGTCTAATGAATATTTGTGTGAAGTTTGGTGAGAATCGGATAAAAATTGTAGATTTGTATAAAGGACATACAGACAGATAAACAGACACACACACAAACATATTGCCTTTTATATATATATCGATTTTCTGCACTATTGTAAGAAAAGCAACCTTGAAACTTCTGAATATCGTTTCTTATATCTTTGTCTATGAGTGTATCAAATTTGATTAAAATCGGACCACTCCTTCTATAACCCGATTTTTTCGATTATCGATTTTCGATATTTATCGGATGTACCTTGACACAAAACCTAGCTAAGGACACTCGCAGACTCTTATAGTAAATTTTGTAAATTTTCAAGAAAATCGGTTCAGCCGTTTCAGAGTTTATAGATAACGGACACACATACACACACAGAGACAAAGTTCCATTTATAAATAAGTTTATATATATATATATATATATATATATATATATAAAGGGAAACTCAAAACGTCATTTAAATTGGTTATAAATTATAATTCATTTCAATAAGCTAAATTAGCTCATTTCATCAGACCACACGATATTCGTTTCATTTAGTACAACATTTTTTGCCGGAATAAGCATTTCCTTTAACTGAAGAGATAAATAAGAAAAAAGAAAAAAAGAAAAAGGAAAAAAGAGTCAGGACAGATGTAATGGCGTCATATCAGTTGGGGGTATTCAGACCAGTCGCGAAGATGTTGACCACTAAGTCATTAAACGAGTACTTCTAATTCCATGGATACGTATGTATGTGTAACCCCACAAATTAACCCACCCATATCCATATACACATATGCGCACACATCCCCTTATCTACAAACAAATGTGCCTGTGTTTATGCTAAAATATACTTACAGATTTACACTTATTCAATCCCACATCCGAATCTTGCGTTCGTATACACACACATATATACGTTATAAAGACGGTATTTCCGCGCGTATAAATAGTGTTATAAATATGTAAGTATGCAAACAATTCTCACACATACTCCCAAATTACGCATATATTTTCATACTTACATTCATCCTCACATCCATACGTATATCTACTCATAGATGCACCCGCACCCCACATGCATGTGTGCACACATATAAATGTATTATTCATACATACATTCATCTATTTATATCCAAATACAATTGTTGTTTCCACACTCGCAAATTTATGAGGAGCGGATCTACGCACACATGTATACACATCTATGCATATATAAATATGAGTATAAATATACAAATATATAAGCAACCTTTTATATACTTCTATGTATAAAGATAAAGTACGCCTGTGTACACTTAACCATCTATTTTTAACTCCCAAACGATGTGGTATATTTCACCTTTCGTACTTCTTAACTAACATTACACATATATATCCATATATATCGGCATACATCATTCGGATCTTGATATTAACAAGTACACATATGAGTAGAATGATCAATACATGAAGGCATAATTAGTTCAAAAACGCACAATCGACTACGTCCACGATTAACACAACCTAAATATAATCAGGTGTTCTCACATGATGGAAAAAACATAAACATAACTTGGTCCACTCTTATACATGAAATGCACTTATACTTAGGTGCACCCGTATACACACAATAATACATACAATGATATATATAAACATTCACAAAATCAGATGCACCCATATACACGAAAAACATATCTAACCTCACAATTAGGTGAACCATTATAAACGTGAAATATTTATATCATTATAGTAAAAAGTCATTATAGTAATTTCATTTACAATTACATAGTTCAAGACAGGGCATTTTTAACTTCATACACCAATAATATAATGTCGTTGCGTACTTATATTGGCATGTCAAATATGGAGAGGCTGGCAAGTGTGTCGAAGCGAGGTAATTCTAAGTTTTAGATGTTAGACAGTTTAAATTTATTTTTATGGCGGCATTTAAAAATTATTTCATTTCTTTGATTGAATAATTGGCTACATTCTCTGAATTTGATAATTTTAATCTTTTCGTCTAAACATAAATTGCGTCTGCTTCTAAAGCTGTTGGGGGTTTGAGATTTCTCTATAATCTTCCATTCAATCTGAGGGGAAAGATATCTGTCTTTTAATTCCCAGAAATGTTTAGAGAAAGCGGTTTGATATTTTATGTGGGGTTTAGAAAATGATTGATTGTGATTATATAGGTATTGTTTCCATGGTCCGTCGGAAATTCCTATATATTTTTTCTCGCCATTGTCTTCGCTAGGATAGATGGCTGTTTGGTATATTATCTCCATGGTTCGGCGGAAATATATATATCTGCCGTTATTATAATAAAGACAGTTGTATATATATATAGCACATGCTGAATTATTCACATATATGTTACAATATGTATATAAATAATCTTTATGTCTGTAATCTATATATGTGTAACCTTTATATCTTGTAAATATAAATTAGCCTTAGAGCGGACTTTAGGTTAGCTACTGCAGAGGAATTTTCACAAAAGATGTCATGGTGGATATATCAGGCTTCGTCACTTCATTGGCGTGCTGTTCACTCTCTGTAATAATTGTTATCGCAAATAATAATCTTTAGGTTATCACCACTTTACTTTTCCCGTTCTTTATCATTAAACCTTAGTAAAGTTATTTTAATTTTTCCTTCGTAATTTCTAAATAATACAAGGATTAAGTGCCCTGATTTAAAAAAAAAACACATTGCAAGCATTAATTTTTATGTCTTCATCCATCGTTTGGGTGGCAGTAATCTTGTATTTTTACCCAGTGGTTCTCAACCTTTTACCCAACACACTCTTTTTGCAGTAAGTCAGAGTGCCATGCCCACATTTCCAAGATTTTCCTTCTTAACCGATTCTTTACATTTTATATGCATATATTATTGGAAATCTTCATTCTTTTCCATATTAGTACAGACACATTTAAATGGATTAATCATATAGAGATATTTTAAAAAATTAATTTTAAATTTAATCTGTATACTATGTGTTCCTAATATGTATCTTCCCAGAATGATAAAGAGTGTCATTTTATCAATTCATAATTTAACACCCGACCTTCTTACGACCTAAATGTTCACTTTTATAGTTCAACCTAACTCTCACTTTAGACTGAGTAATCAAGAAACACCCATTAACATATTGCTTAACTTTCTCCACTCTCCTTTCTTAACTTTATAAATAACTACAAATTCGTTTTCTATTTTCCAAAGTAAATAATTTTCACCATTCATAATAGATATCTCCCGAAGAAGACAACTAAGGTATGAAACATGATTTTTTTTTTGTTAAAAAATGTTTGATAAACCATTGTAATAAAAACATTACAATATTAAGAGCACTTCTTTTTATAAAAGTAAATGCAGTAGTTTTTTTTAAACTATCTGTTCTTTAACTTTCTTATATATATATATATATGTGTGTGATTGTTTGTACTTCTGATAATTGGCTGAAAGAATGAGCATGGTATAACAAAAAAGATCACAAACTTGATAAAAACAAATATTTACCATCAAAATATTTATGTTTTTTGGATTTTTTTTCTATAATCCTTTCACCGCGAGAAATCAGTACTGCTACTGGTGCGTAGGGGGCTACATAAGAGGAGAGTGAAGAAAATGAGGAACCATTTACAGGGGCTGTCAAAGGATGTTCAAGATAAGGATGGGAATACTAGTGCCAAGAGAGTTGCGTGAGAGTAGAGTGAAAAGGGAGAAGAACAAGATGCATGGTGTGTCGGAGAAGAGATACGAGAATGATGGGTGTCAAGCGTATAAGAGATGGCAATTGACGTTGTATTTAAACTCTTGGAGATTGTAGCTATCAGGGAAGCAAGTATATGGAAGGGAGTTTCACAGGCAGGAAGTGCGATTAATGAGGCTGATAGACTTAAAGTGGCGGCGGCTTTGGTTGTTTTGACTGTAAAAGGGTGAGACTTTGTTGCCAGTCTGGTTGCTCGAGTAAATTCATGTAGAGGGGGCACCAGGGAGCTAAGTTCGTCGGTGAAGAAGGCAAGAAAATATTTGTAGAAGAGAGAAAGGGAAGCCACAGTCTGTCGGTGAGAAACTGACTGGAGTCCAGCTGCCAGATCGGAATCAATCACATTCCAGATTCTTCTCTGGATCCTGTCGAGAACTCCGATATGAATAGCAATGGCGCCCGACTATGGCAACAGTATTCAATACATGGGCGGATGGTTGATTTGTATGTTTGTAAGAAAAGCTTCATGGCCCGACACAGTGATCTAACCTTCCTAGAAGCAAATTTAGATATTGATTCAATGTAGTTGTTGCACTTGAGGAAAGCTTTGAGGTTGCGGTCGAGGAGGTGCAGTGTATTTCTTTCGGAGAGACTAGCTTCATTCATGCTGATGGGGAGAGAAGAAGGAACTGTCTATGTTGATTCGTTTTGGGAGCATTAAAATTTGCGAGTCATTTCTTACTCCAGTCCACTGCAGATTGGAAGTCATTTTTAAGATCAGCAGCAAAGTTATCTTTGTCTACCTTGGCCGATTTCTTATTGAGGTGGAAGGAGATGGTGGTGTCATTAGCGTAAATTCCTACTTGGGATCTGATCTCATCAGGGACATCGTTGATGACGATCAGAAAGATCGTCGGACCTAAGATAGAGCCCTGGAAGAAACCCACGAACCTGTGATAGGATGTGGAGATATGCCTATTCAAATCGACCTTCATTACGTGGTTTCATAGTAATAATTGGATCAAATCAAACAAGCGTCTAGTGATAACATAGCCTTGTAGCTCGCGCAGAAGACCAGTGTGCAAGATTCTATCAAACGCTTTGTGGATATCTAGAGAAACAGCTCCATCTTTGCCGATCTTATCGAGAGCCCGGTATATGTATTCGTTAGTAGTAGACGTGCCGATGAAGAGGCCGTACTGTCTGTCGGAGAGTAGGTTATGGGCAGTGAGATATTGAACGATTTCAGCATTGATGACCGCCTTGAATATTTTGTCAAAAATTCCTAGGAGGCTGATAGGGTGATAATTGTATTTATTTTGTTAATCCTTTGTAGCACGATCTAAACTTTGGATAAATATATTGTTTTCCTTTCGTCTAAGTGGGCAGCAAAGATTAGTTTAGAAATTTTAGCACCCTTTTCCACTAAAAACACATTTATTTGGAAATACTTACAAAAACTATTCTTAAATTTTTATTAAACTTTGCGGGCATATTCACAAATGTTACTCTTACATAAGTTTGGATTTAAAAAAATCGAATAAATATATAGAAATTTGATTTAATTCATAGCTACATATTAAATAAATAAACTGAAGCATACAAAATGTTTTGCCAGAAGTCAGTAACTGAATAAGCAAAATGTTAATTAAAGATCAGGTTATTCAAAATAGATTTTATTCTGGTGAAAATTAAAATTATGTGCTCGAAATTTTGTAAATAAAAATCAGGAAAAAGTAAAAGATTTCCTCCCCTGCCACATGATGGCGATTTTGACTCAAGATAGTAGTTTATGTCCCGGTCGTGGTTGGAGCAGAATCTTGGTCTGTCACATTGGTGGTGAGTCTTTAGTGAATGTATGTTCTAGAATTGTCCACTGAGTCTTGAAGGTCTACGAGTTCATGGACCAAAGTACAGTTGTCATCGGCGTATTGAAACTCTGTGACTCGTGCGTTTGTCTGTTTTTTTTTGTTTTTTTTTTTTGTTTTGTTTTTTGAGTCCTAGAACGGAGGAGAGCAATTTTGAAGAGGTCGCCATTGGTGCACTATTAATAAAATGTCAGAGCATTAAAAGTCAATGAATTCTGTAAATAAAACAGGAAAAGTAAAAGATCTTTCGCAGTATCCCTGAGACCCTGAAATTCTACTGGGAGAGAGAACCCTCTGGGTTTAGAAATCATAGTTGAGAATACGTATTTAAAAAAGGAACTGAACTCTATTTATAGGTCCAACAACAGGAATGTCTCCATAAAATATTTTTTGAAAAAGCACTCAGTGTTCATCTATAGGAATAATTTTGATCTTCGTAAAACAATGCAAGGCTGCATAGGGATGAACTATGCGTCGCTTAGATAGTGCAGAAGGCTGAATATATGAAGTACTCGATGAGGATTGAACTCACGATTCAGTTGTTTGCAAACTATTAAACAAGGTTGAAGACTACCATCCGTCTATACTTTGAATATTGCTGCTACATCTGATCTGGTGTTTCTGCAATATATTAATATAGATTCTTGATGAAACCCAAAGAAAAATCTCTAATGTTATCTGTCCTAGTTCTCTCTCCTTAATCATATTTTTCTCATATTCTGTCATACTTTGCACCACCCATACGTTTTAATAGCTTTACATGTGCGTTGTGGTGCAGTGGATATCGGCTCGGAACGAGAAATCGAGGAGCAAAGTTCGAATTCCACAGTTGATATTCCTTGCATTCACTTACGCGCACAAACCCTTGGGAAACGTATTAATCCGTCTTTTCTCTTCAATTATGGGTCAAAGAACAGGACAGGTTGGGTTCTATAGTGTTGGCTGACAACCTGTCTACCGTAGAAAGTAATAGCAACCTATCGTGGGATAATATTCTTCCCAGTCAGTCTGTCTCTTTTGAGACATGATCGCCCAAGCGTGTATAACGTATTACACTTAACTGACTGACTGACTAACTGACTGACATGCCTTACTTGGGGTGAAAAGCTATATAAAAATATATATACCAGATATTTTCACTGTTGTGGTTATTTTATGTTCACCTGCACCGATAACTTGCTTATTATATACAGTAATGTTTTCTGTTATAGTTAAAGTCCTTTTGTAATGTTGGCAAATTCAGTGCTGCACAAAAAAAAAATCAGACTTACATTGTTATCCTGAATTTACACCAACCAATTATTTCTGCAAAATGCTTTGACGAAAAAAAAACCTTCTTAAACAACAGCCGGATTCATAATTATATTAAATTATTATTAAATAAAAAACACTTCAATAAAGAAAATATTCCATAGAATTGCTTGTATTGTAATTCAATAAACAAAATTCTGTAAATAAAAAACAAAGAACTCCCTCTGAAACTCTGAAATTCTAACTATTGGTATTATCCCCGCCTCGTCGAAAACCCCTGGTTTACAGGGATCAAAAACAGTCGATGTAAAATCAAGATTAATTTATGAAATTATTTAAATTGACTGGTCCACTTCTTTAAAAGTGGGAATACTTTTGAAGGGAATCACTTTTTCAGATTAGCATTACTTAGGTATTTCTCATGCTACGGTTTTCGTTAGAATAGAAAAAAAAAGAAATTTATATTTTAATCAATTTAGAACCGGGGTCCTGTTCTTAATATAAATAGTGTCAAATCGTTACCTGAATCATTAAAGAGTTATCAGTGCTTTGTTTTTATTTACAAATGTCAACTTCAACACTCTGCTTACTATGTTGAGAATTGCATATCATTATGTCATTCTTCCCCAATGATTAAATTCTTCTATAATACTTATGAACATTTAAAAGCGCATCGTCAAGAAAAGACTTGATTTTGATTTTTGCATCACCGCAACACAAAATAGCATTGCAATGAAAAAAACAAACTGTATTAATTGCATCTACTTACCTGTCCGAGTGATGTAAGTTTGGATGGGTGGGTGTTATAATGGATAATACCTTGGAAATGTTAATCGCAGAGTTGAGTTTTAATTCCAGTTGGGTTCGTTATATTCACTTACGTGCATATTACATTAAGAAAGACATCAATCCACCTCATCTCCTCCAAGCTACAAATCAATTAGTAACACGTTTATCACTAAAACCATTATTATATCCAAAAATGAAAAAAAATTGCGTACAAAATATTTAGTAGAGGTTAATATGCCGTAGAGGTTAATATGCCGCTAAAATAAAATTAAATAACATGAACCAATCTACATGTCTGTGCATTCAAGAATCATAATAAATATGTGCTTTCCAGTAACGTTCAATGATGCATATTTCTTTGTAGGGAAAACACTGTCTCAACTGCCTTTCTTTAGTTTCCCTGATTACTTGTACTTCACAGCGCAACGCGATTCAGTTTGCCTTTTAAAGACAGTGCATCTTACGCGCAATTACCCTTGGCAAACGTATTAATCCGTCTCTTCCTTCAAGACAGATTGGGTTCTATAGCCTTGGTTGGCAACCAATCTACCGCAGAAAGCAATGGCAACCTATTGCGGAATAATCTCCTGCCCAGTCAGTCATGTCTCTTTCAAGACATGATCGCCCAAACGTGTATCACGTAAGGCACTTAACTGAATGACTGACATCTATTCATATATTATCATTTTTATTTTCGTTTCTAAAACAGAAACATTTTAATTTAATGAATTAATGTTTATTTATTTTTAATCCTACAGTATTTCTTATTCGTTAAACGTTATATTTTTATGGATACGCGTAGAAGCTCTATTTTTTTTTCTTTTTAGCAGGGCAGATAATTTACACTTATTTTTAAAAAACAAAATCTAATAATTCCTTATATATACTATTCTTTATGTTAGGTCACCGTACGAGTATTACTGGTACAACCTGCTGCATGCTTGGGTCCCTTGACAGTTAGCCACATCAGGATATTTTGTTGAGGAGGGTGACTAAGGCTCCCAGCTGGATTTTAAAAAAAAGATCTTTTAAAGGTAGTTGAACCTTCTGGAAGGGACAACAGCCATTTAGAACAACGGGCTAGACAGGGTTTCATAACTACATATTCAGCCAGTGCGTTAATAACATGACATGAATGAGTGGAGGGCTTATCATTGAATTAACGGCTACGTGTCCATTACCTAGTATAGCCTTCAAGTTGGACATAGCTGTTGCTTGACCCGAAAAGGAATAAGATCCGTCAAGTCTATTTGCCCAAGACACGCTAAATCAAGATATCAATCAAAATATGTAGTGGGTCAGCTGTGCAACGACCCTAGGGCCACAACCGAATATTGATAATGGTGACATGCTTAAAAATGGTAAAAAAATTAACATATCTAACATGAATCAAATAGAAACTTTTAAATTTAAGTTGTATGATTTTCACAAAATCTTAATTAAATTATTCCAAATACATTGTTGGCTTAATCTAGAAACTGGGTTTAATGCATCGATTATTAATTACCAAGCAACTTAAAATACCTAATATAATATTTAAATAACCATGAAATATAACTTCATAATAAAATTAATGAATTTATTTACTTCATTTCAGAGATAAATCTAGTTTTTTAATCACGGAAAAGAATTTTCACCAAACGGTTGATCCATTATTGACGCGATTCCAAACGAAAAAAAAATGGTTGTTCGCAGAATTACATTTTGAAGCAACTAAAACAAATCTTACATATGCAGCGAGTGTGGCTGAAAGAGATGCAGCCTTGAAGAACGATAAACACGGCCTCGAAAGAATCGTCAAAATACCTTAAATTGAGATCAATTAGAAGATACACTATTTACATTATTCGGACTATTGTCCTCATCTTTACTGCCATATTCACGTCGTTTCGGCCGTTGTACGCTCAGGCCTTCTTCATGTGTTAGGAATTTTGAAGCGAACCCTTTATAGAATGATATACCCCAGTGATCATAATAAAGGGTTCCGTTTGAAATTTCTAGAGACCGAAGAAGGCCGGAATCGTTTTGATCGCATTGAAAGACGGAAAATACATGTCAGAAACGTGACTTGTTTTCAGCGAATGAAAGAAAGAAGGGAAGATAGAAGTGCTCATCGTTTGTTTCAGTGAAATGGAGAAAGTTATCAATTTCAAATCGTTTTCATTGTCTTTACTTACGTATTAAAATAAAGATCACCATTTATATTTATAGTGATTGCAATATTTTGTTATAAGCTCTTAAGTCTAATTATTTAAATTAACGCAGCGAGAGGGGAATTTCTACGGATATGAACGTATTCAGTCATTAACATAAAAATTAAGATTCATCAGAAAATTCAAATAAAAAAAACGGTGCAATTTTCATGGGTCTTTCAGTTATTTATTATTATTACTATTATTATTATTATTGTTGTTGTTATTATTATTACTATTATTATTATTATTAATATTATTATTATTATTATTATCATTGTGTAATGCGCTTTCAGCAATAAATCTGATGCGCGAATATAAATTTACGAAGTCGAATATAACTATCATTACACCCAGTTTGATAAGTTTCCACCAAGCATATACATTACAGTCAGATATGCACAGTGTTTTGACACGTTTTGATAACTGATTAACCGAGTTGATATATTTTATGACTTATCAACCCTTTGTGGGTTATTCAAAGCCGAAACATATTGCTGATTGTAGGAGGTTGCTTACACTACCCGGTTTTCCCAAGTGGCCCAGATTTCGATAAAAGGTGCGCATAAAATTGTAGCTGGTGGAGTCCAGTTAGAAATATCTTCAGGTCGAGTACGCCAGTCTGTTCACATGCTTCCGAACGTATCTAGACGTGACTCCGAAACGGACTTGGCTACCTCATTATTCAAACTAGACAAAGCATAATCAGATCCAGCTACGATACATTCTTACTATTACCACATAGATATAAAGAAATGCACAAATGCGTGAAACCTTAGGGAAGATGCCCACCTATATCAGGCAAGCCTCAAGAATATATGTTGGTAGTGAAAGGGATATTTACTGGAGTAGAACAAGCGTCATGGCATTATTATTATTATTATGTCATTTTTTCATCATATTTCGATTTCTGCTTTGGTCTCACTACCAACCAAGTCTACGAGGAGACCTAAGGCAGGTAGTGGCGTGTTGTTATGGCTCCATTTCATGTTTTTCTATCTTCCCTATCATCCATAGCATTACATAAAGTTTTCCTTAGTGTGTGGGCTGTACTTAATAAGACAATTTTTTGTATATCTCTTAAGCTGGGGTTTCCAGGGATTCTTTCAATGTGTTGTTTTGTTCCATTTTTTATCATTCCAAGTGCACCTACTATCACTGGCACAACTCTTGTTTTCAATTTCCACATTTTTTCTATTTCAATTTCCAGGTCTTTATATTTTGACAGTTTTTCAAATTCCTTGATTGCTATGTTACAATCCGCTGGACAAGCCATATCAATTAATAGACAAGTTTTCTCCTTCTGGTTTTTAACAATAATGTCTGGCCTGTTTGCTTCAATTTTTCTGTCTGTGTAGATGGTGTAATCCCATAGAATGGTTACATCTTCTATTTCTGTAACCGGTGTTGGGTGATGTTCATACCAGTGTTTGTTTACAGCTTTTCCATAATGTTTGCACATTGCCCAATGTAAATATTGCCCAACTCTATCGTGGCGATTTTTATATTCATTTGGGGCAAGCACAGAACAGCCAGAGATTAGGTGGTCTATTGTTTCTTGGTGTTTATCACAAAACCTGCATTTTGTATCCATATTATTATGCATAATATTTGCCTGAAAATTTCTAGTGAAAAAACTTTGGTCTTGTGCTACAAGAATAAAGCCTTCAGTTTCAGACTTTAATCCAGATGCACGTAACCATCGATGAGTATTAACTTTGTCAACATTGGATTTATTGGCACGTTCTGGATATTGGCCATGCAGAGGTTTGTCTTGCCAGCGCTGTTTCATCTGTGCAAGAGCTTTATCTTTGGCTTTCATTTTCATATTTTTTGCCGAAATAGTTGGTTCTTGGCTTCTGTTTTGCTTTTCTACAGAATCTACTAACTGTAAATCTTGTTTGTATTTACTGCCTTCTTTTATTATTGAATATTTTTTCTTTCTTTCTACATGTTGCCTTACTAATTGTATCATCCAATTCTTTGTTGTTTCTATGTATGTTAGTAAGCCAAAAGTTGTTGTCTTGTATGACAATTCCAGCTGAATAAGACCTCTTCCAACTTCTTTACGGGGTATGTATAGACTGTCTACATCAGCCTTTGGATGATGCATCTTATGCTTAGAGAGAAGCTTTCTTGTTTTAGCATCCATTCGCCTGATGTCGTTTAGAGTCCAGTTTAAGATGTTAAAGCTATATTGGACAACTGGGATTTCAAGGCTATTAATGGCCATAACTCTGTTCTGTGAATTTAATTCAGTTTTTAATATCATTCGTAGCCTTCTATAGTACTCTTTACGCACTATTTCTTTCATTTTTTTATGGTGAATGTTTTCGCTCTCATTTACACCTAGGTATTTATAAGCTTCTTCTGGATTCAATTCTTTTATTGTTACAGCAGGGTCTAAGCTAATTGAGGATGTTTCTTGTATTGATCCACGTAAAACTGTAGCTTTAGCACATTTATTCAAATTAAATTTCATTCCAATGTCTTCGCTGAAGCATTTTACAGTTTGCAGAAACCTTCCAGCTCATTATCATTCTTAGCATATAACTTTAAGTCATCCATGTAAAATAGATGGCTTATTTTCTTTTGGCCTATTTTATAACCACATTCTGTCTTATTAAGTTGACTGGTTAGTGCTATTAATGATATGCAGAATAGTAAGGGAGATAAAGAATCACCTTGAAATATACCTCTTTTGATGTTTATTTCATCAGACTTATAGGTTCCATTTATATGATTGACGTAAAGGGTTGTTTTCCATATAGACATGCACTGTTTGATGAAATTGATGATGACGGGCGATATCTTGTATATATTTAAAGTCTTTAAAATCCAGGAATGTGGCACACTATCGAATGCATTTCGATAATCTATCCAGGCAGTACTAAGATTTTTTTTGTACTGTAGCAGTTTTCCAGGATCATTTTGTTAATTAGCAATTGGTCTTTACATCCATAACAGCCACGTTTGCACCCTTTTTGTTCAAGCGGTATCATGTCATTTCTTTCTAAGAATAAATATGTCTGTTTTGTTAAAATAGATGTTAATAGTTTATATGTTTTCGGAAGACATGTAAATGGTCTGTAGTTTTTCGGGTTGTTTGTGTCACCATTCTTGGGTAGAAGAAATGCAATTCCTTTGGTCATCCATGCAGGAATTTTAGTGGGATCGTCAACCATTTCTTGAAGTTCTTTGGCTAGTTTTTTATGTGCTGTATTTAAATAATATAGCCAAAAGTTAGGAATTTTATCTATACCTGGGAATTTCCAATTGTGTGCTTTTTTTAGTGCAAATTTAACATCATCTTCTGTAATTCCAGACCATGTCTGTTCGGGTTTATTTTTCATTCGTTCTATCTCTTGCGCAATCCAATGTACTTCCTTGTTATGTTCTTTAGGGCAAGCCCATATCTTTTCCCATAACTGTATGACGTCTTCCATTCTGGGGGGGACTGTCACTCAATTCTTTTTTTACCTATTTCCCTGTAAAATCTCTTTGTATCAGTTTGAAAAATCTTGTTTTGTCTGTAAAATCTTGCTCTTTTCTCATAGCGCCTTATTCTTTGAGCCTTCATTTGGATTTTTTGCTTTATTTTTTCTTTATTTGATAAGACTTCATTTTCATTTCTAATGTTATATTTTCTTTCGGCTCTTCTGCTTTTCCTAGTTCTTACATTTATTCCTCTACTCAGTTCATCCAGTACTGATAGTTCACTTCTAAGTTGTTCGATTTCTTTTTCTATTTTTCTTTTCCAAGGTGGATCTTCATGTCTGCGAGACTGCCTTGTTTTTATTTTGATATTCAATTTTTTTGTTGCTGCTATTGCTGATGCATATATTGCTTCGTTGAGATTTGTATGAGTGTCTTCATCCAATATTAATTTCAGTGCTGCATTGTAGAGTTTAATAGTTCGGAGGTTATGTTTTGTTGGTTGTAATTTTGGGAGCTGTTCTCGTTCCTCCATTGTAATATTTTGTATTTGACTTAGATTGTTCTTTATTTCTACCTTGGCTTCCTGTATATTGTTCTTATTTTCCGTCAAATATTATTATTATTATTATTATTATTATTATTATTATTAATCATATTTCGATTTCTGCTATGGGCGCACTTCCTGCCAAGTCTATTGGAGTTCAGTAGAACTACTAGTCATTTGATATTAGTCGCCAGTTAGCTGAATACTAAGGTTTCAGCTTTCAGTGGAAGATTACCAAGTTCCTAAAAATATGGGTGTGTTAAGTCGTTTAGTAACCGACATAGCACGATTATAAGCTTCAGTCAGTAAACTACACCACAACAGAGACATAACTGAATAGGCAGAAGATTTTCCGCAGTAGGTTGCCATTACTTTCTGCGGTAGTCTGGTTGCCAACTAAGTTTATAGAAACAATCTGTTCTGCTATTAAACCCATAGCTAGTGGGAGAAGCGATGGATCAATGCCTTTCTCGGTGTTTTTGCGTGTAAGTGAATGCAACGAATTCAACTGGAATTTGAACTCGGCTTTCCAATTTTTTATTTCTTGCCAATATCCACTTTATCACAACGCACATCTCAGGATAAAAGAATAATCACGAGTCCCGAAATCCGTTAAGGGTCGTAGGGTTACCACATGTACTTAAGACGTAGCAGAATAGGTTTGTTTTGGGTAGGATAATATGATGGAGCCCAACCTTATAACTTATTATAAGTTTTGTCTTAGAGTGGTTGATATCATTCATATCACAACGCACATCCTTTTTGTTACCTAAATTTTATGAATTTAAGCGTAATACTAGATTAGCGTTAAGGTCTCATCATTTTTCAGTTGAGATGGCAAGATGTAGTCATAAGTTTTATACTAACAGTTCGTTCTTTCGCATTTCTCGCTTGTGGAACATTCTTGCAGCTTCTCGCTTTCCAGTCAAATTCTTCTTCTTCTTCTATGTGACCTGACCTTTCAAGTCGTAAGCAATCATGGATTTTCACGTCTCCCTATACCTGGTGGCTCTTGGTATGTTTTCACCTGTTACACCTCGCAACCCCCGTTCCGTCATCCACCTGATCAGGCTCTTCAAATATGTTGTCAGCTGCCTTCCTCTGGTTTTTTTCCTTCTATCTGGCCTGTCAGTATCAGGTTTTCCGAACCTTCCTTCCTCATTGCATGTCCCAGGAACTTCAGTTGTCTCTTCCTGATCCTCACTATTAATATTCTTTTTGTTGCCATTCTTTCCAACACCTCATCAGTGTTCACATGCTCGATCAATGATATCCGCAGTATCCTTCTGTAGAACCACATTTCCGCTGCTTCAAGTTTTTTCCTCATCTTCGATGATATTGTCCATCATTCACTGCCGTACTGAAGATCTGACATCACATAGCAATCCAGCACTTTCTCCTTTGTTACTGATCTTTAAAACTTTAAGCGTAATGCCAATCGTTTGTTTGTTGTTCTTTTTACTTAATAACATTTTCTCTTTCTCATATTCGAAAAATAGTTTATTCTTCATTTAGTTTGCATTTGGTTTACTGTGAAGAGCCATAAAAATTTTCTCTCTAGAACCTGTTTTACATATTTATAAGACTAGCATTCGTCTATACTTTGAATATTACCGCCACATCTGATCTGGTGTTTCTGCAATATATTCATATAGATTCTTGATGAAACCCAAAGAAAAATCTCTAATGTTATCTGTCTTAGTTCTCTCTCCTTAATCATATTTTTCTCATATTCTGTCATACTTTGCACCACCCATACGTTTTAATAGCTTTACATGTGCGTTGTGGTGCAGTGGATATCGGCTCGGAACGAGAAATCGGGGAGTCGAATTCGAATTCCAGTTGATATTCCTTGCATTCACTTACGCGCATATACATTTGGGAAAGGTATTAATCCGTCTCTTCCTTCCAGTTGTGGGTTAAATAACAGGACAGATTGGGTTCTATAGCCTTGGTTGCCAACAAGTCTACCGCAGAAAGTAATGACAACCTACAGCGGGATAATATTCTTCCCAGTCAGTCTGTCTCTTTCAAAACATGATCGCCCAAGGGTGTATCACGTATGGCATTTAACTGACTGACTGACTAACATGATTTGCTTGAGGTGAAAAGCTATATAAAAATATATATACCAGATATTTTTACTGTTGTGGGTTATTTTATGTTCACCTGCACCGATAACTTGTGCGTGGTGGTCCAGTAGATATCGGCTCGGAACAAGAAATCGGAGAGCCGAGTTCGAATTCCAGCTGAATTCATTGCATTCACTTACGCGCAAATACCCTTGGGAAAGGTATTAACTCGTCTCTTCCTTCCAGTTATGGGTTAAATAACAGGACAGATTGGGTTCTATAGCCTTGGCTGGCAACCAGTCTCCCGCAGAAAGCAATGGCAACCTACTGCGGGATAATCTTCTGCCCAAGACATGATCGCCCAAGCGTGTTTCACGTATGGCACTTAACTAACTAATGTTTTTTCGTATAGCTAATGTCCTTTTGTAATGTTTTGAACTGTACTTTTAGTTTGTTTTAAAAGTTATCTGCTTGAATGCTTCAAAAATGCTTTCCCCTGCTGAAATAGGGATGTGATCGTGCCTATTTTGTTCCGTCGAATAAAGTCGATGTATCCAAATTCTGTTCGTTCGTCAACAAAGTACTACCAAGAATTTCCGAGTTTAAAAGTTTATTTTTTTCCTCTTCTCCGAAGATACATTATTCGCCATTACATAGCATCGGAATCTAAGGCATTTGCGATAAATTTGTTACGCGCACGTTTATGCGACGGCAGACACATTCATTTCTTGAGGCAGGCATCGGGGCGTACGAATGCACTCTTCCAGGCCGTTCCACACGCTTAAAAAAATAATTCATTCACTTTTTGAACCAAAAAAGAAGAAAATAGAAGCGACATGAAAAATAGGCAAACATAAGACGTAAGAAGACTGTTATAAGAAAAGCACGAGGCCCATATAATGACTTATTTTTGCATTATCATCTTTCGACTCAATGAATTGGACATTTTTTAACAGATTTTTTTTATAAATTTCTCAATTTCTATTTTGTTTTGTTCGCTTGATTATTTTTATTTTTATAGTTTTTTAATAGAATGTTTGGTTTTGCCCGCTCCATACTTTTTAAAATTCTGCTGGCCTTTTCATTGAGTATCATGGCAGTATTCAGAAGCATTCCTCATCATCTATACTCTATTTGCATGACTTCTGTTTCGCTTTTTTTTTCCTTAAAATTTTCCTTCCTTGTTCGTTGATTTTGTTTGTCTGTTTTCTTAAGTTTTTTTTTTTTTTTTTTTTTTTTTTTTTTTTTTTTTTTACAATCGATTTTTTTTAAAATCATGGTCATTCTTTTATTTGTTCTTTCTATTTGATATTTTTATTTCATTGTTTCTTACCACTCCTGTTTCCTTATCTGTCTTCCGTATTTCGATTTTTTTATTTTCTTTCCATATATTCATAATGTGACATTACTGTCTTGTGTCATGTTTTCTTTTTTCTTTCCCTTTCCTTATTCAAATTTTTTACCATCTTATCCACTTTCTCTTCACTTTTATCCCCCTTTTCATACCTTATGCTTTCTACCCTTTCTTCTTATTCCTAGCTTTATTTTTATTTTCTTCTATGCTGTTTTATTTTCATATTTTATCTATTAACACTTTTATCTATTAAACCTTCTTTTAAATTCATTTTGCTTTCTTAATTTTTTCTTCTTTCCAACGAAAACTCAATTATTAAATTTTTTCGTCTAATTTTTCTTTCTTTTTTCCAATTCTAAACGTATGAAGCGTCTACTTTTCTTTTTTTTCTAGAAACTTTTACTATTTTCCTTATTTCTTTCTAACACCCACTGTCTTTCATTTTTTCATTCCACTTTATTATTTTTCTTCTTTTTGCTTTTAAGTTTATATTCGCACTTTGATCTTTTTTTCTCTTGCCTTCTTTCATTTTAAATTCAAACATTCTTCTTTTTTACTTCTGTTTTCTCTAAGTGTCTAAATGATCATTTTTTTTTCATTTCTGCTACCGTTAAACTTCTCCATCATTTTTCCCTGTCTTTCTTTTCCTCCACCAAATCAGGATTGTCTTTTTTACTTCATCTTCTTCTACGTCGTCCTTTCCACAATTATTATTTGTATTCAATTTCTTGATCATCAATAACAACGTTTTTAGTTTTTTAATCCCCCACCCCTGTTTTACTTTCTCTCACTTACGAATCTCATAATTTTTCATCGTCATCTTCTTCACTAATTCGTTGTTTTTTTTTTCTCGCTAACTTTCTCACGATTCATAAAAGAATTTAAAAACAGACAGCAGAAAAAATATCATAGAAAAAACACTTCCATTCTTATATATATATATATGTATATATATATATATATATATA